>BQNB010078986.1:11083-30385 GCA_026074375.1 Tanacetum coccineum
TACGTTTTAGTCTGTTTTTTTTTACGTTTTCGTCAGTTTTTTTACGTTTGCGTCAGTTTTTGTTATATTTCTGTCAGTTTTTTACGTTTTTGTCACTTTTTTTACGTTGTCGTATGTTTTTTTACGTTTTTGTCAGCTATTTTACTTTTTCTTCAGTTTTTTTTACGTTTTCGTTAGCTTTTATACGTTTTGTCAGTTTTTTACGTTTCGTATTTTTTTTACGTTTTCGTCTATTTTTTACGTTGTCGTACTTTTACGGACAAAAACTTAGAAAAACGGAGGAAAAGGTAAAAAAGTGTGAAAACGTAAAAAATGGAGGAAAACGTAAAAAGACTGACGCAGACGTAAAAAGAAGGGCGAAAACGTAGAAAAAACGTACGAAAACTTAAAAAAACAGACGAAGACGTAAAAATAGGCAAAAGTGTTAAAAAAAACAGACGAAAAAGTAAAATAACGGAGGAAAACGTAAAAACCAGACGAAAACGTAAAATAACTGACAAAGACGTAAAAATACAGACGAAAACGTAAAAAAAGCAGATGAGAACGTAAAAAAACTGACGAAACATAAAAAACGGACGAAATTTAAAAAAGCAGACAAAAACATAAAAAAAACCTGACGATAACGTAAAACTAACGAAAACGTAAAAAAGCTGACGAAAACGTAAAATAATTGACGAAAACGTAAAAAACTGACGAAAACGTAAAATAACTGACGAAAACGTAAAAAACAGACGAAAACGTAAAAAAATGACAAAAACGTAAAAATACTGGTGAAAACGTAAAAATACTGATGAAAACGTAAAATAACTGACGAAAACGTAAAAAAACAGACGAAAACGTAAAAAAACTGACGAAAACGTAAAAAAACTGACAAAAACGTAAAATAACTCATGAAAACGTAAAAAAATATTATATATCGTAGAAAAACGGAGAAAAACATAAAAATCGTAGAAAACGAATTAAAACGGATGAAAACGTAAAAAAACGTACAAAAATGAATAAAGACTCTTGAAAACGTATAAACCCAGAAAAAGTATGAATTATTTAATTATTGTAGAAAGAAGTAAGAATAAGAGGTAAGAAGTGAAATATTTTGTCTGAATTTTTGAAGAGGTTAGAAGTGATTTTTACCACTTATCTCTGTAAAAAAACAAACAAAAAACGTTTAAGAGACTGCAGACATAAGTGGTGAAAAGAGACTAGAAGAGGTTATTTGAAAAAAACAAACAAAGCCTTCGTTTTAAGATAATTAGATGTTGAGATAAACGTGACATAATGAACTAAATGCTACGAGTAATAGAACATTTGAATATTCTGAAGAAGTGAAGTTATCATCTTGCTACGTAAAAATATTTGAATGATTATAGAAGTCATTTTTTCAATATTTGGGACCAGCTCAAAAAATAAACCCCAAAGAAGAAAAGTAGTTAATCACTGGATCAGTTGATTGGACCTTATGGTTGGTTCCGTTTGTATTTCTAAAAAAACATTTCTTTGCCTCTTTTTTCACAACTAGGGGGAATGCGGCCCGCGCGTTGCGACGGGCTTATTTATCTTTTGTCGTTGAATATATATTTTGTTAGTTGTTTTTTGTTGAGTTTGTCTAAAGAAATAACAATGCCCACGCGTTGTGGCAGAGTTATTTTTATTTGTTTGTCGTACTTGTGAAGCTGATAATTTTTTTAAGAAGAAAACTTTCATAGATTTGTCCATAAATAGCCTTTATACCACCTGTATTTCTACATATTTAGCTTTCATTAAACTGTATGGTAGTTTTTAAAGTTAATAGATAGGCTAAGGGTGTGCTTTGAAATGTATATAAAGCGCCGGCATTTTTTTACTAAATCATACGTTTCTCGAAAGCGTATCAATATTGGGCTCTTTTTGTTTGTGATAAGCGTTTTTTGTCGCTATATTTTTTATTAAAGAAATTGTCAGGTATTCGTTAGATATTTATCAAAGAAATTTTGTTATATAAAATTGTTGTAAATAGTAAAAAGTATTTTATATAATTCAAACTTTTATAGAATTGCATATCTTTAACCCCCTGTGGTTTATTTTAAAGTTATTGGTTAATTTATGGATATGTTTTGAAATTTTTTTTTCTTTCAAAAATAAATATTAAACTTCAACATTTTTTTATAAAATCGTAAATATGTTAGAGGTATTGTAATATTGGGTTCGTTTTGTTCGCAATTGGAATATATTTTATGCGCTATATTTTTTTATGAATGAATCGGTAGCTTAACGCTATATATTTGATAAAGAGAGAATTGCAAAAATGGTCCTTGTGGTTTGGCCAAATTGTACGTTTGGTCCGCCGAATTTCGAAAGTGCAAAAAACGTCCGTATTTTGAAGGTTTGGTTCCACTTATGGTCCTTTGTCGAACTAAAATGACTTATTATTGCCCTCGTGCTTCAACCTAACACAACACTAATAACACTTGAATTATAGAAGTGTTTATTCTTGTAAATATTAACCTTATATTTGTGCAATTCCAAACACAATTATTAGCTTATAAATCAGATTTGTTGCAGACATGTATTGGTGCATTTCATACGAAATACGCCACCCACCAACACCCCACCATCTCAAGAAACCAAATTTAATCATCATCAACTTCTTCACATACCCAGAATTATACATCGTCGACAACTTTCATACCAACATGACAACACCACTCACGATTAAATCCACTATCAGCCCCATCTAAAAACCCACCAACACCCACTCTATCTAGTCAAAGGTGAAATCTGCACCAACCCACCACTGTTGTCCATTATCAAACCACTCAACGCCCACCGCTTCACCCATCCTTCTACCCATCATCAAATCACCAACCGCTGCTACCTCCAACCCTAACCAACAGTAGCCGCCCCGCTATCACCTCACCTGACCACATCCACACTGTCACACAGACGCCTCAATCACCTCAGCCGCCACACCCACATCTCCAAATCTGCCAACACGCCTCAATCACCTCAGTCAGATATGGGTTTGGTTAAGCGAATATGGTGGCGTTATTGTTGCAGTACATGTATATATTGATGACGTATAATAGGTTTACCAGGCCTCTAGGCCTAAACCGTATTTTCATAATGGGCTCCAGGCCCAACTAAAATATGATGGGCCAAGATTAAGCCCAGTCCCGTGTTGGTATGGTCCGAAAGAGTTAAGTCGAACATGACAGACCTTCTGCTGACCAAGAAACATCCGCGGAAGGGAACCTACATCCGCAAGAACATGATTACCGCGGACCCTTGCCAGACAAGGGGCCCACTTCGGCCCACTAACAGATATGAGCGAAATATTAGGAAAACCTAGTATTGGGCTCACCTATAAAAAGGGGTGTTCTGACACCCCACGAGGTATGATTTTCTGACCACATTTCATACACACATACTCTGACATTCTCTGACAAATATGTTTACTTACTCTTACGCCGGAGTCCAATCGTGGGGTCCGTCCCCACGGTAAGACTAACGGTTTATCTTTCGTTGTGCAGGGAATCATCTCATTTAGTACAAGATCTCTCACTGGTTCAGCCCAATAACCATCTCAGATCCACTATATTCAACCCGTGACATATTTTGTACTAACAAGTTGGCGCCATCCGTGGGACCGAAATACAATTGCGTTCTACAAAAATACTCACCATGGGCAATCATTAACGAACCACCCCTAGCCAACCCACGTCTGCTATACGGAACACGATTGGGAGAGGAAAGGAGCCAGCTACGCAAGATCAAGGTGGGCCCACATCTGACGCAACCCTCCAAGAATATTGTGACAAAAATTACAATCAGCTGCTGCCAATCATGGCCGAGAAGTTTAACCGGGAGAAAGAAAAAAGTAAAAAGCTGAAGGAACTAAAATCCTGGATTAACTTCGAAGGATGTTCCGGAACATCGCGGTACTCCGAGTCAAAAATGATGGACACTAAGGAACATGAAAAAAGGCACAGATCTAGGCGCTCCCGTAGCCCAAGAACTAGTGTATTCTCAAGAATAAGACGTAAGCGGTCAAGATCACCAAGGAAAAGGTTGAAAGAAGGAGGCGTGTTTAAAAGGCTAGGAAGTAGGGGGAAGAGCGTGTCCGCACACTTAGACAGCTACAGCTGGAACTCCCATTCGAAATACATAGAAGCTCTCTCAGAAAGTGAGGACAGTGAAGGCGGGCACTGGAAGTCAAGACCAAAGAAGAAGAAATTGTATAGGGAAGAGGATGACTTGTCCCAGCCATGGGTATGTGAGGAAGTAGATCCTTTCACACCTAGAATCTGTTACTTTGACTTCCCAAAAACAAGGATGCCCAGCCATATCAAGACATATGACGGAAGTGAAGATCTGGAGGATCATTTGAAAATCTTCCAGGCAGCAGCAAAAACAGAACGATGGGCCATGCCAACATGGTGCCACATGTTTAACTCTACGCTGACGGGAAACGCGAGAGTATGGTTTGATGACCTTCTGCCTGAATCAATAGATAGTTATGATCATCTGAAGAAAGCATTTTTGGAAAATTATCTCCAACAGAAGAAATGTATTAAAGATCCCATAGAAATCTATAACATCAAACAGCGGGAGGGAGAGTCTACGAAAGACTTTGTGAAAAGATATAAACTGGAAAGCAGGGATGTCAAGGGGGCTCCATAATGCATGAGAATCTCCAGATTCGTGCATAGAATTACAAACCCTGAGCTCATCAAACGTCTCCATGACAAAATCCCAAAAATAGTTGATGAAATGATGAGAGTTACCACATCTTTCCTCAGGGGGGAGGTGGCAGCCTCAAATCACGAACGGAAGAAAATGTTTCCACCATGGAAACAGCATGAAGGCAGCCAAAAGCAAAATTTCAAAAAAGGAGGTTTCCGGAACCAACAAAGGTCGAAAAGGAAGAATGATCGGTTTTCCTTACTCACAAAACCCCCCAAAAAAAATTTCGCTTTAGACAAAGGAAAATTTAAAGCTCCGCCACCGATGACAACCCCGGATGAGAAACGGAACCATGCCAAATTCTGCGAGTTTCATGATGAAGTAGGGCACAACACAGACGAATGTATGCACCTGAAAAAGCAGATTGAGAAAATGCTAAAAGCAGGAAAGCTGCCACATTTGATTAAAGAACTAAAATAAAATAACAGAAATGAACAGCCTAAGGTGGCAAAGAAAGGAGATTCCCATACTTATCATGAACCGTTAATTGCTAATGTAGTAAGAAAATGCGCGAGTGTTGTGGATAGATCTCATCGGGAATGAGCATCCCCACCTTTCCTTGGTCACTAGTTGTGATCAAGAGTGCATTTAAGCATTGAGAGGTTTAGTTTTTAGGCAACATCCTATATTCAGATTAGGGCACAAATCTAGTTAGTGTGCTTCGGTCATGAGCATAAGGTGCAATAATAAACATTTTAGACTACTGAATGTGTTTCAGAGCTACATTACTTTACTATCCGATCTTATGGTCCAGCCCTTTTTACCGATAAACCTAATGATTTCACTCAACCTTTGTGGTGACTATTAGCATGTAATTTCAGTGTTCCTAGGCATGAAGATTAAGGGAGGCCCCAGTGCCGGATATCAATGAAGACGGATCTGTGTCTTTATCTATAATCAATGCAACTTTTTATTATCTTTCTTTTTTTTTTTTTTCTTCTTTTAAAGTTATTTTTTTTATTTTTTTTTTTTTTTTTTTTTTTTTTATTTCTTTCGTTCTTGGTTTTTTTTTTTATATTTTATTTTTTTATGTTTTCTTTGTATTTTTTTAACTTTAAAAACGTAAGGAGTCATCTTTTTGGGTATTATGAAGCTTTTGTTTAATTAAATATGTACTTGAGTTGTTTATGACTTTTAAAACATATGGGACCTAATGTACGAACTCTGATATTTTGCTATAGCATCGAATGAAATCTTATCTTAAAACGTCCATTAAGGTCGTTTCCTATATCTTGAATTGTTATTACTTTGACTAGCACCCCATTGTATAACCATTTTTCCGCTGCACCACCCTGATTTTGGGGGTGTTACAGATTGGAATCAGAGCCAAGGTAAATAGGGAACTGGGTCCATTTTTCAAAACCTAGTCTATAAGCTACAAAGTTAAAGATTTTCTTTTCTTTCATTTTCCAATTAAACAGAATCCTTCATCTACTATCACGATATCCCCGCGAGCGGTATTCTCGATCCTTACTACTTTTCCTGATTGTCCCATTATTACATATGTATCAACCTTATTATATACATAATACTTGGTTTAAATTCGATCTCTTACATATAGCTTTTGATATAATCAGTACATATTTTTTATCGAGCAAATTATACTCCTTCTGATTAATTCATAATTATTTAACATCACCTTCTACATCCTTTTTCCTCCATCTTTAACATATCCTATAACTCCGCACTACCTTTACAAATTCGTTAACAAATCGTACACGTAATGTTTCCAGAGATCACGCCACCCAGGAGATTTAGAAGAAATCCTATTTAGGAAAAAAGTGAAAGTCAGTGGCCAAAGCCAGGAAAAATATGAAAAGACTAAAGTGACTCAAACAATACTGGTATCCACAATACTGGAGAACGAATGTACTAGAGATGCGATGATGTTTTCGATAAGACATTATGTTAGAACTTGCCAATCCTCACTCTTTCAAGGGGACTGAAGGCGAAGTCGGAACTAAAACTTGGTTCAAAAAGATGGAGCCAGTTGTATGAGATTGCAAATGTTTTGAAGATGACAAAGGTGAAGTTGGCTATGTGCAGTTGAGGGTCGTCTCTAATACCTAGTGGAACAGAAATGTTCCAGACTTTCTGGACTTGCCAAGGCTCAATCAGATCTCACCCTAGAGCAACGTGAAAGCTTATGATACCCAGAAACAGCCCAGCAAACTGAAATCCAAATGATGGAACAAGAACTCTGACTCTGACTCTGAAAGGAGATTGATATTGAAGCTACAACAATCTTTCTCACGACACTTGGCCCCTTGATGTGTCATGAATTGGTGCCATGATACTGAAAAGAAGAAGATTGAAAGGTATGTTCGTGGTTTCCTGAAAAGAATCAAAGGAACCATCACTTCTTCAAAGCCTGTGAGACATTGCATGAGGCAATCAACATGGGCCCATGAACTGGACGAGCAAGCAGTTCAGGGTAGAGACTGCTAAATTGGTGTAAAGTAATAAAAGGAAATGGAAGACAACCAAAGAAACACCAATAAAACAAAAACCAGTAACTACAAGCAATAACCAAAACAACAACCAAACGCAACCGGAAAACAATAATTATCTCCCAAGCAACAAAACAAGGAGACCAGGAACCTATCAGGCATATCTGCAAACCGCCCAGCTGAGGAACAGATTTATGCTAGGAAATTTACCAAAATGCAACCGGTGCGCTTACATCATCATTGGAACCGTGTCCTCAAAAGCCCAAAGTCAAAGGAATTGGTCACATGGAGAAGATTGTAGAGTTTAGGCTTCAGGTGTAGAGTAATGACTATCCTGCAAAATGTGACATTTTCGGGGTGGTGTGAAAGGACATTTTCAAGAGAACAAATACACCGATGATCACGAAAGCAGGGAACCGCCAAAATGATGGAGCTCCGTGGGAGAGCTTCTTTGGTGGTTGAAAATCTATAGCAGAATCCAATGATGGTCACGGGTACGATTTCTTTCTTAAAGATCACATACAGCACTGTATTCTCTTTGATATCGGGGTGCTAAGAAGAGTTTTGTATCTTCTGCGTTTACACATTTTCTTAAAATATTGCCCCAGCCTACTCTAAACACTAGACTATGAAGTAAGGTAGCAGACGGAAAAGTCATTAGTACCAACACCATTTTTACGTAGTTGCACCTTAGTCTTGTTAAAATCACGGTTCAAAATAGACTTGTTGCCAACCCGACTAGGAAGTTTTGATGTATCAATGGAATGTAGATTGGTTGGCATACCACTGATCTCATCCGATTGATTATGAGACGATTTCCCAGTAATCCTCTTCCGAATGGGAAGATTCTTGAAGTTCAAGGCGAGAGGCCGGAAAAGGATCTTCGTTCACTTGCATGTATCAAGGCTGATGAGAAAAAGCTTGATGACATACGTGTTGTCCGAGACTTCCCTAAGGTATTTCCAGATGATCTGTTAGGTTTACCTCTTGTGCGAGAGGATAGAATTAATTTTTTTTTTTTTATTATTATTTCGCATTGATCTGAATTCTAGGCGCATCGCCAGTTGTTAGATCCCCATACCGATTAGCCCCTTCAGAAATGTTAGAATTGTCGAACCAACTTAAAGAACTTCAAGAGAAGGGTTTTATTCGAACGCAAAGTCACTGCACCATAGGGGCGAGCACATCCGTGCACTTTGTCAATAGAAAAATGATTTGATGAGGAATGTGTATTGACTACAGGGAAATAACAAGTTGACTATAAAGACATTACCCTCTCAGCTCCCTAGATAATTACTGTTTGACCAATTATAAGGTGCGTGTTGTTTCTCGAAGTAGATCCTTCGCTCGGGATAATCATCAGTTGATGAGTCCTAGAGGAAGATAGTAACCAAAGACCCAGCAGCGTTATAGAACTCGATAGCTGGCACTTTGAGTTCACAGTCATGCCAATTGGGGAGCTGACGAACGCAACCACAGCACTATTCATGGACTCAATGAAACCGCGCCTGTCAAGTCCGTATTTGGACAAATTTCGTAATTGTGTTCACATTGATGACATCTTACAATTCTACTCAAAAGTCCAAGAAGAAGAGAGTGAAGTCCACCAGAAAACGATTTTAACTTACTCAAGAAGGAGAAGTTGTACGCCAAATTTTCAAAGTGCGAATTTGGTTACAAGAAGTACATTCCAGACAATGTGGCAACCGTGACGGTATCCACAGTGCTCCTATAAGGTTGAGTCAGTCAAGAACTGGAAGACCCCTGAATCGTCAACTGAAATCCGTTCATTTCTAGGATTGCGGGTTACTTACCAAGAAGGTTATTGAGAATTTCTCCAAGATCACAAGCCCTCACCCTGTTGACCGTCATAAAGAATCAGCCGTAATGTGTAGGGGCGATTAAGCAAGACTGAATCTTATTCCTAAATTTCTGACGGAGAAACTATGCAATGCACCTGTATTAGCACTCCGCCTGATGACCCGCTGACTTTGTGGTCTATTGTGATGCATCAAAACAAGGTTTTAGGTGCGTGTTGATGCAGCGGAGCAAGGTGGTAACTATATGCGACAAGACAGTTGAAGAAGCATAAGAATAATTATACCACCCACGACCTGGAATTGGTGCGGTGGTGTTCGCTTCTTAAAACCTGGAGACATTATCTTTTATGGGACGAAAATGTTATCTACACTGACCACCAGAGTCTAGCAGTACATATTTGACCATCAATTGATTTAAATAATGCGCCAAAGCGGTGGATCGAGCTACTCCCCCCCCCCAGTGATTACGAGTGTGAGATCGAAATACCACCGGGCAAGGACGAATGTGGGGCAGATTGCCTTGATATTTGTAGATTGGAGCCCAGAAAATAAAGGACTCAAGCCGAAGACGAGTACATGCATAGGAGTATACTATTCATTCTGACTTAAACAAAGATTTTGGAAGCACAGAGTGGAGCTTTTTCTATAAGTATCTCAAAACCCAGCTGAATGGCTAAGAGATAAGAATAAAGACACTTTGAGCAACGAGCTGAAGAGTGAAAATACTTCTTTGACCGTATCTGGATTCCAATCGGTTGGTGAGAGGTAAGGAAATTGATCATGTATGAAGCTCTATATTTTCAGTAAATCACGGTGCAGATAAGATGTATTATGATCTAGAGGACTTGTATTGTGGCCTGATATGAAAGGAGACGTTGCTTATAGTACATTATCAGATTGTCTTACATGCTTTAAGATTAAAGCCGAACACCAAAACCCTCAGGATTTTACTCATTCACTATTTTTTTTTCTCGTACGCGTTCGCTTTTAATTTTAATCGATACGTTAAATCGCGTAAACTAAAAATCAACAATCAACGTAAACGGACGCCAAACAAATTATTATTTACGTCAAGCAAGGGTTAATTAATTATTTTGAGAATAATTATTAACATTACACAAGTTATTTTATCGGATACGTGAAAGCGTTTACGTTTCGCGATAAATGACAATTAGGTATTCCCGGAACCGTCTAAATTAACGTACGCTTCAACAAATACCTAGGTTTTTATACAATGATCAAAGTTTATAAAACTTTAGGCATATGTATATATATATATATATATATATATATATATACACGTCCAATATATATATAAATGTACAAGATAACAAACATTTTACAAAGTATAACTTTTAAAATAAAAACTACACATTTACATTTAATCACTTACACTTTCTTTATTAAAATACACAAGTAACATATTAACTAGAAAAGAAAATAAACAAGAAACATTAATCCTAGAAATCATGGGATGATTCCTACTTAGGGGAACCAATAAACACATAAACATTAGCCATTAAGTTCCTTGTTTCCCTCCCCTTGTTCCCTTGAATTCCCATGGCAAAGAACCCCCCTGGACTTTTCTAGTCAAATATTGCAACTACAAATATCTCATACCTCTTCCTATATATACATGCATGCATAAGAGATTTATCATACACTTTATACTTACAAAAATCCATTTTCTTTCTCCCTTTCTCTCTAAGAACCCACGGCTCATATCCCATCCATAAGCAAACCATACAAAACTTTTATACAACCTATACAACCCTTTACACATCAATCCTAAGGCACACTAAAATATTTACAAGCCTTGGATCATCATTTGCAAAGATTAAGGAAGAAAAAGGAAGATTAGGGTTTCAAACCTAATCTAGGGTTTACAAGCTTGAAAGCTTTGGTTTGGAGTCTAAACATGGGTTTAGCACTTATACCTCATCTCCTACATCCTCCCTAAGGTCTTCCTAATTCCTTTAAACTTTTATTTATCATGATTTTATGTGTTATATGTTAATTATGGCTAAATCACCACTTAGGACTTTTTAATATGTAAAATGAGTTTTCACTTATGTTTATGAATTTATGCACTTATTCTTATGTCATATGGTTATATATATCATGGAAAAATGAATGTAAAAGTATGTTAACATATGGTTTAAGTATAAACATGTTTAGGTATAAATTAGGGTTTATAAGGTTACTTAATTATTTACATGTGAAAGTGATGGAAACTAATTTGTTAAACTTGTTACAATGACTTTATAAGGACTATGAATGAACTTGGACATTATTATAAGTATCACATATGTTAAAAAAATAGGTATTAGGGTTTCCTTAATAAACTACTAAGTTAAATAATACATAAAACAAGGTTTTTATAAAGATATACACATGGTTAGTTAGGGGCTATTTTGAATCCGAAATTCATATAGTGGGTTTGACATAATATAATAATAATACGTCTCGTGACGATTCCAAAATGATAAGAAACTCGAAAAACCGATTTATAACGAAAAAGATACGACGATTTCAAGTTTATACTTTTATAAAACTATTTTTATAAAAAAATTACTATTCATGACAGAAACTTTTATATTTTTAAACTTCATAAATCAATAAAACTTTCAATTACGAGAACATGCTCGAAAGAATCGCTAAAAACGAAACTATAACGAATAAAATACGACGTTTACGGGTTTTACGATAACGAGAACGATAAAAATAAATTAGGGTCTGGTGTGAACAGTAAAAGTTACTGTTCACCAGAAGGTCAAAAGTTCAAAAATGTAAATTTATGATAACTCGTCTTAATACGAAAGCGTGGGCATAAGAAACGTTAAAATCGGGCTTAAAACGCGAAAGTTATGCTAGTTTTACTAAAACAATAATTATAAACGTTTTAACTTATTAAACACAATTTTACCAAAACAATTAGATGGTGATTGAGCTATATAGACCTATATGTGGTATTAGTTTATCAAAGTACTATATTACTAGGGAGTTTCATAATGAGGCCTCTTCGGGGTGGCGTATCGACGAGTTGTTGGATTTACGATTTAAAGTGTCCTAGCTCCTCATACGTTCACTACATGACCTCTTAATTATGATAGCCCGAACGATAGTATGATGAGCTATACGACCTATAAATAATCAAAGTGTTTAGTACTTATACGACCTATATTGGATTAGGTTGCTTTCGATCGTAAGCGTGACACTGACGCATTTTCTATTGTGAATACTTGTTGATTACCATTCACTCGAGGTGAGTTCATAGTCTCGCATTTCAATCTTTTCAATGTTTTATAAACCCGCGATGGGAATACATGCTCGTTTACAAACTTGTATATTTTACTACAGTACAATTACCTTTCAATACTTTGTGAGTTCTAACCCCACATTTTCTCTTTAATGGTTTCATAAACTTTTTCAGGGTGAGAATACATGCTCGTTTTTAACTACCATAACCTAATTATTTATACGTAAGCATTACTGCCATTTTTTACTAAATCTTGATTTGTTACTACATGATTTTGAGATCGTTGAATACCCAGCCTTTGAAACCGTGAATTTTGAACAACGGATTGTTTTTAACTACGACCAAGTGATTTCTAATTGTATGCTATCCAGATTGCTGCCTGAATTTATTGCCTAGTTAGTTTAATATTTACCACTTAAGTCCCAACTTATCAAGAACCGTTTAATTGCTATGTAGTAAGCGTGAGTGTTATGGATAGATCTAATCGGGATTGCAATACCCCACCATTACTTTGTTTACTAGTTTAGATCGGGGCATTAACATTGAGAAGTATGTCCGGTGTATGCAAGCATCCTATAATACGATTATGGGGCAAAAACCATATTAAGGCAACTGGAGTCATAGATCTTATTGCAATAATACAAAGTTTTGGACATGTATGAATGTGTTTCTCTTGTCAACATACTTGTTTTTGGACTTCTGTTAATCTACTTAGCCACCTTACTTCGATCTTGTGTGTCAACTAACTGAACATAACTAGATTATTAAATCACAACTTGGCATTTCATATGGATTTCAAAAATAACACTTATAAAATGTTGTAACGCTACTATTCTTCTGAAATATTTCTAAATTGAATTCAATACTGCTTTTATACTTAAACCTATGAATTCATCCAACACTTTGTTGATGTTTTTAGCATGTATTTTCAGTTTTAACTATTTAGCTAGTTGAGCATTGGGAGCATTGCGATTCGCGCGTATATATATTTTTGAAAGCTTAATAACATGAGTACTATTTTAAAACCATTTGACAATGTTTTCTAATACATTATAAATGGGACCTGTGTAACTCTGATATTTTATTAAATTGAATGTGACATTTTATTAAAACGTCTCTTTTGAGGTCGTTTCTTCTTTCTGTGACTTGTGAAAAAAATTGTGCGTTTGGACTATGAAGTAGCACCCCAATGTTACCTTTCCGCTGCGACCTGATTTTGGGGGTGTTTACTTATTGTATCAAGCTGAAGTTCATAGAGAACTTAGCATTTTCAAAACCATACTATGACCATTTTTTCAAAATTTAGAGTCTCATCCCTTGTTTTAAATTCCAATATCCGCACTCGCGCTTGCTCCCCAGGTAACTTATATAGCTCTAAAGTTTTTGCATCCCTACTACTATAACATATAAAATGAGTATTTAATACTAGACTAAGAATTTGTTTCTCTTACATCTATCATATGACGTCTTAACTATTTACCTTAATATCGGATCTGTATATAAAATATTGATCACTCCTGATTTTCGCGTACTTCTGATTTCTCATTTACATCTCATCTAGACACCAATACTAGTTACTTTACCATTCGACTCCGAGTTGGAACACGCTCTATATTTTGAATCGCATATGTTGTTTCGTAATCCATCGTTTTGAAAGCTTCCAGTTGATGGGAGTACGACAATTAACTTGTCACCTCATACGTGTCACCTTGGAGAACCTACCTTTAGAACACGACTTTTTACGTTCATTTTGTTGATTGAATAATTCTTTACGTTCATTTTTCTTGACTCATGCTTCCTTCGTTCGTTCGGATATTCTTTATACTTGCTATTACCTATCACTTTACATACAATCTCGATGTCAACCCATAAACCATTTTGCTACCATTTTGTTGTCACCCTATGAGCTACTTCACGTTTACTTTATTAACTATTTCATCTCGTTATAAAACTATTGGAAACATTTAATACATTACACTATTTTGACGAAAATGAGCATTGCATCGTTGGCCCTCGTATATTTGAGGGCATAGACTGATTACCTATGCATTCAGGAAGAACCATGTCATGCTGAGAGTAGACACCTTAAAACCTACACCTCTTCATCAACACAAATCCAAGAGAAATTTCCGCATCTCTTCTCTGAACCCGTACCTTCTTCAGGTGTTGCAACCTGAGCCTTGAGGACAAGGCTCTTCTAACCGGAGGAGACTGTAACATTTCGCATTTTCATGTCATTTTACGACGTCAATTATTTCATTATATTTTTTTAGTTTTCATCTCGTACGCGTTTACTTTTAATTCTTATCATATAGTTAAATCGCGTAAGCTAAAGATTATCAATTTGCGTAAACGGACACCAAAAGAATTAAAGTTTACGTCAAGTAATCATTATATTATTTTTACAAAAGTAATAATCAACTTTTTATATTTTATTTTTATGGGTTGCGTAAATAAAATATGTTTAGGCATTAACGGAACCACCAAAACTTTTCTACACTTCAACAAATACCCACATTTATACCCAATACATAAAAACTACAAAAATATATACTTTACCACCTCATTTATCACACTTGGTCTGGTTCTTGGTCATTGAATCCGACTTTGGTCTTGCCTATTATATATATTAGACTTGTTTAGTAAAGATCATTAACACCAACATTTATCAATTAGCAAAAACAACTAATCCTTCATTTTTCTCTCTATTGAGCTTCGGCTCAATATCTTAACATTAGCATACTCATACAATTTTTTTACCACTCATACAAGCATTCCTTAAATCAATATAAGATATCATAGGTTGATTCGGCGTATTTGTGGACGCATTTTTCACGCAATTTGATTTACATATTATTTAAATATTTTTTTGATCATTACTCAGGTGAGTTCATAGTCTAGCATTTCAATCTTTTTAATGTTTTTTAAACCAGCGAGAGGAATACATGCCGTTTACCAAACTTGTTTATTTCACTACAGCATCCACAATTACCTTTTTAATCTTTATGAGTTCATAGTCTCGCATTTCAAATCGCCTTTATTTGTTTTAGAAAACGCGAGGGGAATACATGGTCGTTTACAAACTTGTATATTTTACTACAATATAATTACCTTTCAATACTTTGTGAGTCATAGCCCATATTTATACTACTAGTTTATTAAATTCGGGGGAGATTTACATGCTGATTTCTTTGACATCATGTGTTTTCAACACTGTATGCTATTTCCTGGGGAATTTTTTTTTCTTTTTTTTAAAAATTAAAAAAAGATAATTATTGCTAAGTTACGTATTGCCATTTAAGTCCCATTTTATACATGAACAGTTACATTCCCCTGCGGTTTACGATAGTGTTATGGAGAGATATATCGGGTTTGAAATCCCACATGTCCTTGGGTCTCTAGTTTGATCAAGGTGCATTTAACATTTTGAGATATTACTTTCTAGGATGTTGGCAGAATCATCCTACTTTTATGGGGCATGCCCTATCTCTTGATGAAGTACGTGAGGTTTCTGTGTAATGAGCTTAGTGAAATATATATATATAGACTTGGGGTTCCTCGTAGGTATATAAAGATCCTTTTTACAGCATGGAGGTGCTTTTCGGTAGGCTTTGCCTGATACCGAGCACACATGCATACAACAAATGTTAGGTCTGGTCTACTGGATGTAAGATACATAAGGGTGCCAATCATTCCACGATAGTGTGTAGGATCTATGGCTTTCCCTTGTGTATCTTCATCCAGTTTTGATTTCTCCACCATGGGAGTATCCACGGGGTCATTAGATTCCATACCATATTTCTTTAAAGATTCTAAAGCATATTTAGATTGGTTTAAAAAGATGCCTCTAGGACTTTGTGAAATCTGTAGTCCTATAAAAATGATATTTTTGCCCCTCATCGACATCCTAAACATAGAACACATTATTTTTGAAAATTAATCACTTAGTTCAGGTGTTGTAGATGCAAAGATTATATCATCAACATAGATTTATACCAGGAGTATATCTTTGCCTTGTCTTCTGATGAACAATGTGGGATCCACGGTTCCTTTAGAGAATTCCTGAGAGAGTAGAAACTTCAACAACAAATCGTACCATGCGCGAGGAGCTTGTTTTAACCCATAGAGGGCCTTCTTAAGCTTATACACATGATTCGGATTGTCTTGATCCACAAACCCGTCCGGTTGACGGACATAAACTTCTTTGCGCAGAATGTCATTCAAGAATGTCGTTTTAACATCCATTTGGTAGACGATCATATTTATGTGAGCAGCATATGCGAGGAAAATTTGAATATCATCAAGTCTAGCCACTAGAGCAAAGGATTCCTCAAAATCAATTCCCTCTTCTTGACGGTAACCACGAGCAACCAAACGAGCCTTGTTCTTTAGAATTCCTCCTATTTCATCAAGTTCTACCTTATAAATCCATTTTAAAGTAATGACCATCACTTTATCTGGATGTGGAATGAGTTCCCATACTTTAAGACGTTCAAATTCATGTAGCTCCTCTTGCATTGCTTCAATCCAACATGCTTGAGTTATTGCGTCTTTATAGTTCTTTGGTTCAACTGATGTGAGAAGGGCATCGTAGTAATAAAATAAAGCTTATTCATGAAGTTGGAGTCTTGTGGAAACAGGTCTTTCGAGTTCACCGATGATGTTTTCTAAAGGATGATCCTTGGTCGATTTGGTAACGTAATATGAGTTAGGAGTAGCAGTATGCACAACAGTAGGAATAACATCCAAAGAAGAAGATGCTTCAGAATTGTTTTCTAGAATTGGAATACCAAAGAACAGATCGTTATTCATGTGTGCAACATCTAAGTCATGATTGTATTCTTCAACATCATTAGGAATGATAGGAGATTGAGTTTCGGGTGTTGTTTGAGAGTTACTTGGTGATGGTGCATCTTGGTCAACTATTGTTGAGGAAGGTGAACCGGTTGATGCAGCGAGTTCTGGAGCAATTACTTTAGCAATTGGAGAAATGACTTCAGGGGCTGGGTGATCAATACTAGGTGTAGGAGTGAGTAATTCATCAAACATCAGTTGAAACAAAAGATCCTAATCACTTCTTGAAGGTGGTACAAACGGTGTTAAAGGAGAAGGGTTTGGCACGAGTCCTGAACTGATTGTTGTAGGAGTCATTTCATGAAGTGAGGGTCCTGAATTGCTGTGTTTAGAAGCCATGTTAACCATTTGAAAAATCAATCAACTTATGACCATATTTTGCTCACTATTCTCCCCTTAAAAAATTGCATATGTGATTGCTATTTTTTGATTAACCAAGTGAGCTAAAATACAAGTTAATGTACGTTGATACACTTTAATAATATCCAAGCATGTGAGAACATATCATTAATGATGAGAATGGTCAAAAACAAGAAGATTTCTCTTCTTTTGAAGATAAAGCGCACTGAAGCGTACACGTTTCTTTTCTTTGAGGAACGGGGCCTGAAGTGTTGTCTACAGACGCCATTAAATGAAGCGCGCGTTATGCACTGAATTGTACATAAGCCATAGAATGAAGACCAAGTTACAGTCTGAAGTAACTGTAAGTCATTTTTCTTAAAGTCTGAGTCCTAAGCTGATATTTACTTAGAAGTCCTAAAATGAAGATCGAGTCCTAAGCTGAAGTACTTAGAAGTCATAAAATGAAGATCGAGTCCTAAGTTGAAGTACTTAAAAGTCATTAACCATATTGATTCGATGTGTAGAGCAGCTCGAATCCAATTACCAAGGTACGATTTGTATGACCTGCATTGGACACTTGAAGAGCATGTAGAAATAGAAACATTGGATCCCATATGATTGTTGGGTTTCAAGTGGTTAGCAGTCCAAAATTCTACAATCTTAGGTGCACTACTCGAACTCGCATGATTTGTTTCTTTGGGTCTCCATTGAGATGCACTACCTGGTTTTTTGTTTGTTATTACAGTTGATTTAACAGGTATCCTAGGAGGCACTATTTTAGTGGAAGTGAATCTAGTTAAGGGGTACTTAGTTCCAACTATAGTGAAAGTCCTTCATGTGGGTACCCATTTATATCTAACATTTTTAAACATTTTACCAGTAGGTTTCCATTCTTTCATTTTAATGTTCTTAACAGCCTTAGCTCTAGCATGATCATTCACTTCAAAAAAATGTTGTACAACACAAAAATCATGTCTTGCATCAAAATAGCATTTGTTGCATGTTAAGCACACAGATTTAGACTCGCTATTTTCTTTAGTCAGACTAGGCTTAGCTTTCCTAGTGTGGGCTTCTACTTTTTGATATTTTTGGTTGCTACTTAATGGTTGCATGATCCTATTATTCTTTGTTTCACTGCGAGGTTTTGATCTGCTAGCATTAGTAGAACATTTTACATTTGTAGAAGGCACTGAAAGTTTGTTAGTGGTCTGAGTCTGGTGAACATCTACATGAATTTGTGTGTTATTGTCTAATGTTGTACTAGTCTTTGCATAAGTGACTTTTCTAGCTTTGTTCATTGGTGTAACGGCAACCAACTTCTTACTCTTTGATGAGGAACTAGGACATGTATCACTAACATATACTAACAACTCCTGAATCTGTTTTGTGTACATACAAGCATAAGCTAACACATTATCCAAAGGATTTGAGGTTCTAGCTTGTTCAACTACATCACAAAGAGTGTCAGCATTTTCTTTAGTGATCATAATGTAGTCTACATGTGCTTCCTTATTGTTCTTAAGCTTTGGGGAGAGAGGTTCCAATTCTACCTTATGCACTATGGGGGCAATCACTTTTGGCTTATTTACAGATTCACGACAAGAAACAACACTTTTTACTTTTAGTTTCCTTAATTCTTCTTTCAATGCCGTTATGACCAAATCTTTTTCCTGAAGACTTACATTTAAATCATAGATTTCCACAGACTTTTGATTAAATCGATTAACTAAAGCATCACATTGTTCTTTTAATTGAATACGTATAGGTTTAATCGAGTCATAAAGTTGCTTATAAGTCTGTTTTAAATGTTCATTCTTAGCAATAAGTTTTGACACCCTATGATTCAATTCAACATTTA
>BQNB010078987.1:0-30384 GCA_026074375.1 Tanacetum coccineum
AGCGAGGAGGTGATTTTTGACGTCGACCAATCAATGAAAAAACCTCGTACAGAAGACGATGAATGTTACAAGATTGACGATTTGGACACGGTCATACAATCAACAGTCCAAGAACTACTGGAAAACGACCATCGTAATAAAAATCTGGAAGATGGCATCAATCGACATGATTATGAAAATAGTGAGTCTAACTTTAAGATAGCCATATGACGTATCGATCATATTAAAATGCCGTATTCATAAGAAGAAACGCAGAACGAGCATCTTTATTCCGCTAGTGCAATTGCAATTGACGAAAAGAGACCAGAACTCAAAGACCTGCCTTCTCACTTGGAGTACGCTTACTTGGAAGGAGATGAATCTTGTCCAGTGATTATTTCATCTAAACTAATGGAAAAAGAGAGAGCTTCACTTCTACAGGTACTTGAAAAATGAAAAGGAGCGATCGCTTGGAAGATGTCGAACATTAAGGGAATAAGCCCATCATTTTGCACTCATAAAATTTTAATAGAAGAAAGCTTCAAACCTGTCATACAACCCCAGAGATGTTTAAATCTGAAGGTACAAGATATGGTTAAAGACGAGATAATTAGGTTACTTGATTCAGGACTAATTTACCCTATCTCAGATAGTCCTTGGGTAAGCCCCATTCACGTTGTCCCTAAGAAAGGAGGAATGACCGTAGTGTTAAACGACAACAACGAGTTAATACCATCTCGAACAGTAACAGGATGGCGCGTGTGCATCGACTATCGTAAATTAAATGACGCAACACGAAAAGATCATTTTCCACTCCCTTTTATCAATCAAATGCTGGAACGATTATCTGGAAATGAGTATTATTGTTTTCTTGATGGATTTTCAGGATTCTTCCAAATCCCAATCGCACCGGAAGATCAAGAGAAGACAACTTTTACTTGTCCTTATGGGACTTTTGCCTACAGGAGGATGCCATTCGGATTATGCAACGCTCCGGTAACTTTTCAAAGATGCATGACGGCAATATTTCATGACATGGTAGAAGATTTCATGGAAGTTTTTATAGACGATTTCTCGGTATTCGGTAATTCTTTTGACCAATGTCTTAATAATCTAGATAAAATGCTCGGTAGATGTGAAGAGATCAACCTTGTATTAAATTGGGAAAAATGCCATTTTATGGTAAAAGAAGGTATTGTTTTAGGGTATAAAATATCTGGGAAAGGGATCGAAGTTGACAAAGCTAAAATTGATGTAATCGCCAAATTACCTTATCCCACAAATGTAAAGGGCGTTAGAAGTTTTTTGGGGCATGCTGGGTTTTATCGCAGATTCATAAAATATTTTTCCATGATTTCCAAACCAATGACCTAGCTTTTAATGAAAGACGCTAAGTTCGATTTTTCTAAAGATTGTAAAAAGCATTTAATAAACTGAAAGAAAGATTGACCATCGCGCCTATCATAATATCTCCATATTGGAGTATGCCTTTCGAATTAATGTGCGACGCCAGTGATTTCGCAGTGGGGACAGTCTTAGGACAAAGAAAAGGCTGAAAATTCAAACCTATCTATTATGCTAGCAAAACTCTAAACGATGCTCAAGCACATTACACCACCACCGAAAAGGAACTTCTAGCAGTCGTCTTCTCCTTTGACAAATTTTGCCCTTATCTCATTTTATCAAAAACTATTGTCTACACTGATCATTCTGCTTTAAAGTATTTGTTCAGCAAACAGGATGCCAAACCAAGGCTTATCAGATGGGTTTTGTTTCTTCAAGGATTCAATATGGAAATAAAAGATAAAAAATAAGCGAAAAACTTGGCTGTTGATCACCTATCAAGACTCGAGAATCCAAATATAGGGGAATTAGTCGAAGATGAAATCGAAGACAAATTTCCCGATGAGCATTTGATGATATTAAAAGCCAAGCTAAATGATGAAGAGCCATGGTACGCGGATTTTGTCAACTACATTGTTAGAAAAGTAGTACCTCCCGAATAGACACCAGAAAAGAAAAAGTGGTTTTTCTCTCAAGTGAAGAATTATTTTTGGGATGAACCATACGCATTTAAATTATGTCCGGATAATGTAATGAGATGGCGCGTCGCTTGATGTGAAATCCTTGAAATTTTGGAACACTGCCATTCTGGTCCAACCGGGGGACATCATAGTGCTTCAGTTACAGGAAGAAAAGTTTACGAAGTAGGATTCTATTGGCCTAGTATCTTTAAAGATGCCAAAGACTATGTAATGAAGTGCGATGCATGTCAAAAATCAGGGAACATTTCATCGCGGAACGATATGCCTCAAAACAATATTCAAGTATGTGAGGTCTTTGACATTTGGGGACTAGACTTTATGGGACCATTTCCTGACTCAAGGGGTAACAAGTATATCCTAGTTGTGGTTGATTACGTGTATAAATGGGTTGAAGCTCAGGCTTTACCTACAAATGATGCTCGTGTAGTGGTAAAATTCTTAAAAGGATTGTTTGCCAGATTCAGAGTTCCTTAAGCCTTAATCAGTGATAGGGGAACACATTTTTGTAACTCCCAACTTGAAAAAGCTTTGCTTAGATATAGGGTGACTCATAGAATATCAACAGCATACCACTCTTAAACTAATGGCCAAACTGAAGTCACCAACAGAGCTATCAAACGTATTTTGGAAAGATCGGTCGGATATAACCCAAAGGATTGGTCTGAAAAACCTAATGATGCACTATGGGCCTTCAGGACCACCTACAAGACACCAACAGGATGTACCTCATTTAGGATGGTTTACGGAAAAGCTTACCATCTGCCAGTTGAGATTGAACATAAAGCATACTGGGCACTTAAACAATGTAATATAGATCTCACAACAGCTGCAAAAAACCATTTCATGGAGCTTAACGAACTAATGAAATTACGAGACGGAGCGTATGAGAATACTCGAATCTACAAGGAAAGAACTAAGAAATGGCATGACTCTAGGCTCCGCAGAGATAAGGATTTTAAGAATGGAGAAAAAGTCTTATTGTTTGACTCGCGTTTAAAGTTACACCCAAGAAAACTTAAATTGAAATGGACCGGTCCTTTCATAGTTAAAACCATGTACCCTTATGGAGCAGTTGAAATCATCGACAATAATGGTTCGAGCTTTAAGGTTAATGGACATAGGTTAAAAAAATACCACGATAGAAGTTTTAACACGGATGATAACGAATTCATAGAGGTCGACACGTAAGAAGAGTGTTGAAAGAAAAAGGTCAAACTTAAAGACCAGCTGAAACAAAAGTGCTTCTTGGGAGACAAGCCAAGTTATTTGTTTTTCGCATTGTAATTGTTTGTGTCGAGTCTTTTACCGAACTCTATACGGCGCTATCGAACCCATGTTCGGGCGTATTGAAGATGTCTGGCGTTATCAGTTTTTAAACTATATTATTTATTTCCCAAAGAAATTAATTTTTTACTGGGACAATACGAGTATACTCAGGGCTCTTGGGTTACGAGTATTGATCCTGTAAGTTGTGTGTTTAATTGTTTTCCTGTACCATTGCGGTATTACAAGGATGGTCCTCATACAAAAATTACGGAGGCCAATGTACGTTATCTTTAAATCTTTGAAGCAGGTGCTCTCCGAAACTATGATATTGTATATTCTAAAAAAGACATGTGTTGAACTTATCCAAGCATTCTGAAGCCCTAGTAAACACACTTTTTGCTCAAGAACTCATCTTGGAGAATTATCACAAGCAAAACATCAGGAAGTTTTTTGTTCTAATTCTATTTTCCCTTATTATTTAATTGGTTTATCTATACAACAAGGACGTTGTATAACTTAAGTGGGGGGGATGGAGAATTAGAATGTACTTGTCTTCTTTTTTACAAAATAACATGCAAGGTGCTTAAAAATGGCCAAAATTAAAAAAAATTCAGCATGACTTTTGTAAAAATCACTAGTTACATTATCTAGTACACTATAACCATTGATACTTATTGTGAGAATTAAGCCTATTCCGTTTCCAACTGTTTACAAAATTCCATAAAATTATGAGTGTGTCAGTGATGTAGTGGACTTTAGAACTTGGCCTGGTATATAACTCGAGACCGCAATGATTAGTACTATAGATTTAGATGGAGGAACATGTTCAACTGATAAATTTCTAGGATTAAACCAAATAGCCTACATGTCGTAAATTAACTAACTACACTGGTTAGTTAACTCCTTTGTAACCCTTTGTTTACTCTCATTTTTAGAGTCAGATTCCCTAGAACAACCTGTTGAGTCATTCCTTTCTTTTTTTCTACACCATATTATATGTTTTGTTACACCTTTGCACCTTAGCCTTCCTTATAGATTAAGCCTATTTTAATCAATGTTGCTAGTTGCTTTTGTGTAAAGTCTTGTATTTCTTGTGTCAAAGTGAAAATTTCTATCTCTATAATGGTCGGGAAATTGCACAATGCAATAGGAAAAATATGTAGCTCGTAAGTTTCGCTACTTTCGCGGTTATGAATCATGTCTAAAGAAGGAGTATTACAAGGAAAAGATTATCCGAACAAATTATGATAGTGAAGACGATGGAACTGAACCGAGATTTATGATGTATTGCGAAAAAAAGAGATAAAAAGAGAAGGAAGAAAAATAGTCGGTTCAAAAGAAGTTTATACCGAAGGAATTACTTGGAAGGATCGATTATTCGTTATCAACGATGTAAAGTCTTGTAAAAAGTGGCCGATATCACCACTTATTCTGTAAAAGTATGTAAAGAGCGGGATGTAAGAGAAGTTAACCGTTATGAGAACGCCAACTTATGTTGTCTTTTCATTTCTATGAACGAGCGTTTGTCTGATAAGTTCGAGTCTTGTCTGGAACGGTCGGGTGAAAGTACTAGCAACCGTACCTTATTTTTGGCCTAATCTATTTGTTCATAAATTTTGTTTTACCACCCATTTTACTTCCCTTCCAGCAAACTAACCCTAGTGTCCTACTCGAACTAGGACTGTATGAGTATGCATATCTTATTTCGTCGTTACGGCCTATGTATGCATGACTCAGCTGCCTGTTGGATGAGACTTTCAGTGAAAGTTAGAAGCTCCTACCCTATATCATTCTTCATCCCTAACCGCTGGTTAAACAGAACAGGGATGTGATCAGATTGTATTGTCTATTCCGTCATACGGCCATTATGTACAAAACAGCTGCCTTGTTGGTGGACTAACTTATGGTGAAGGACTGTTGAATGATCAACCCTAAGCCTTCTTAACCCAATTTATTTTTTGACTTGTTTCTCCTTAGCTTTAGCAGTGGAGATGTGTATCCTTGCCAAGCCTATGATACGAAGCTAATCACGACCGAGCAATTGAGCGTACCAATTAAATGTTGCACCCTATATTAGTTGAGTGATCTGAGTGTTTTCATTTCCATATTTCGTGAGGAGCTTGGTTATGTACAGGTGATTAGGACAAAACGATGCTTAAACGGAAAATCCTCAACTTCGGTTGGGACACATTTTTATAAACTGAAACTATTTCTAAGGTCTACTTGAGGACAAGTAGGATTCAAGTGGGGGGATATTTGATGACATCAAATAACGTTACTTTATTATAGACATTTATCCTCATCTGTTTATGCCCACATTTTTATATAATTATTGCATGATTTGGTAACTTTAATTGCTTAGAGTGATTAATGCAGTAATTCATGAGTGTTTTTGTGAAGACAAGCAAAAGGCGCAAATTTGAGCTAAAACAAAAAGACATTTTGAAGATTTCTGATTTCTGACCAATACGCCGTATCCAACAAAAGAGATACGGCGTATCAGCGCCAAGACTTCACAAGCAAACGCGTTTGACTAATTCCCAATACGGCGTATCCCTTCTCTTTCCATACGCCGTATCCATGAAGATAACTATTCGAAGATACAGTAAATAAAGTAAATTAGGAATGCTATCACTGATTGATTGAGAACGTAGCGCGCACTCTAAGGAATCCAGCCCAATACGCCGTATCGACTAATCCAGATACGGCTATCAATCTTTTTCAGACACTATAAAATAGAAACTCAAAATGAGTTCTTTCAGTGGTCAAATGATCATATTCTTTATACCAAACTCCATTAAAGGACGAATTTTAGAAGAAAGATCAGCCATCAAGCGTTCAAGCATTGATCCCAGAATCTATAGAAGACATCGGTAATTTTTACTCTCTTAAGCGTTCGATTTCAATTTGTTTATTTATTACGCTTGTATAATTACAATGGTTATAGGCTAATACCCTTGGGTATTAGCCATCTTAATGAAAGTTCAATGTTTGGTTTATTTTAAAATTGATTTCTTAATTAATCGTTGATTGTAGAATATGTTTTATCACCTAATACTTGTCTATGTGCTTGAATATGTGACCTATCATTCAACTGGGTTTAGTGATACTGACCAAGTAATCCAGATACTGGATAGCTCTCCATATCGATTTTATATACTGGCCCAAAGTATCACAAATAACATTCTGTCTTGTCCTTATGAATAATGAGCTAGTGGACCGGTAGGTGACCCGTTTATGTTTCAGCAATCATGCTCTTAATTAACTGATGAAGTTTGAATAGTGGACTACCAGTATATAAAACACCGTCAAACAATAAGTGGGTAAAGTCCCGTTGGGCTAGGGTTTTAACAGGATCACCACTGCTTTGATTCCATAAGATAGATTATAATTAAACTAAAGGATGCTTTATGCGGATGCGTTAATTGTGACATGATTAATCGTGTCTAGGTCTTAGGATGATGCCCCGCCTAAGTCTTAAGAATGACATGCAGCTTCGAGACAAGTAAATCATTGCACTAAAACAAACAAACCAACATTGAACCAGATTTAATATGGCTAATACAATTTTCTATCATTTGGCTTGTACCGCTTTTCTATCTTCTAATCTTCTTCTTTTGTGTTTATTGTTTATTGAATTGATATTTGTCATCACCAAACCTGTGCCAGTCTCTCAGGCTGAAAACCCCCCATATCATTAGACATCGTATATAACATAGGTTTAACCAGTAAATAGACTAATTAGAACTAATTAAAATACTGATAGAATATAGGATTAATGTTTCACTCTTAGTGTTTGACACCCTACTTACCGCAAAACTCCATCTTGACCGGTTACACTGCTCGTTAAAGTGTTGTTTTAGGTTTGCCGGCTAAATATAAATTAAAACATGTAAAATCAAATCATTAGACCTACACAACAGCACATTAGGTTTTTGGCGCCGCTGCCGGGGAGTGAATTAATTAAACCTTATTCTTATTAGTATTTCTAACCATTAATTAGTTTAGTTTAGTGTAATCTATTTAATTTCTGTTGTATTATTCGTATTGTGTGTTTAAATTGTTTGTTTAAATTCCCGCATTTAATTGTTTTAAATAGTATTCTGTTCTGACTGATCACCTGATACCCCGTATCCACCAGTTGGATACGACGTATCTAACCTTCTGCTCAGGACAGCGTATTGAGTTTTACAGTCTAAACAACGTATCTGTTCTCCAAACAATACGGCGTATTCTGTGAACTCAATACGGCGTACTGACATTCAACAGACCTATACGGCGTATTCCTATCAATTGAATACGACGTATCTGTCATCTGATACAGTAACAGTAGTGATTAATTTGATTTTGATTTCCTGTTTTATGTGTTCCTTTCCCCAAGGGCACATCCTACTGATTATTTGTGCTTAATTTCAGGAAACCGTTGACAAAGAAACCACCATGGCGGAACCAAACGACTACATTACCGCTACCCGAAAGAACTTCGTCTCTAATGATAACGAAGGAAGAATGGTCGAGAAATGTATCGTTGAAATACAAGGGACATTCTTGGTGAAAAAATAAAAACACGCCCGAAATTTTTTTTTTTTTAATGCTTTTAATGGGAATATTGGGGAAAACGCGTTCAAACACATCGATAAATTTCTCGAAGTTGTCGGGCCAATCAAAATTAATGGGTTGACTCAAGACCGATTGAGACTTAGTGTTTTCCCTGTTTCACTCACAGGAGCTGCAAGTGAATGGTTTACAAAGGAGTGTATAGGCTCAATCACTACTTGGGATAACATGGTCGAAAAGTTCATTCTAAAATTCCACCATCTTTCTGATCACGATAAAGAAGAAGAGACCGAGGAGGATGACAACCCAAATGAAACGGACAATGTTCCCGAAATCTTCAAGATAGAAGGAAACCTGTTTGACTTTGAGACACCCTTGTGCGAGGCATTCTATGAACTCAACTACCTTCTAAAAATCGACACAGATCTGCTCACTTATGATATCTAAAACTTCAAAACTTATGATGAATATGAACGAGAGCTGCATAACGACATAGCAAAGGGTACCGAAGAACCGTGGTCAGAAAATGGGGTACCATACCAACTATGTGACCATATATGCGAACCATACCGTTTTAAGAATAAAGAAACTAAGTGGCTCACATGTACTTCTGATATTGATGGGTTTTGTAATGGCGGGGAACTACCAGGAATGGTTCGAGTTGGAAGCATGACCTATTTCCAGGATCATAAGTGGTATGATGAACTAGCTAATGGGAAACTGAAGGATGAAACCTTAGCGATCAAGGCTAAAATTAAAGGATCGTGGGGAGACGCGTCTCCCGGGGTGATGAAATTCTGTAAATGGTTGAAAAACATCTTTGAAAACTTCCACGAGATAGATTATAATGTACTGGTAAAACTACAAGAATGCTGGTGGAAGGTGAATGCTCACGAGATAGCCCCATTTACTCGTATGGAGAATTTCAGACGGGGACCATATGCGAATATGAAAACTGAATGGACCGGTAATCCTTATCTTGACGTCAACCGTATATTTGGAAGGGATTATGAAGCAAGCAACGTTGGTAACGCTCAAGGACATGAAGAACAAAAGAGTAATCCAAATCCTGAACCATCAAACTGCAAGATCAGGAGATTCGAGATGATGAAGTACTCATTCGATGATGACGATGATTACATTACCATAAAAGAGTCTGAATACCTCAACCATTCAAAGGATAGCCTCGATGCTTATCGAGAACTTTTACGTCTCATAAATGAAGGATGGGTCGTGACAACAACCGACGAATAAAGAGGAAAAAGGAAAAAGGTCAAACTTAAAGACCAGCTGAAACAAAAGTGCTTTCCGGGAGACAACACAATCATTTTCAATTCATTCATATATTTTTCATCAAGTATTATATAACACAAAATAAATATATTTATGGTCAAAGTTGAATAAGAAAGACTCAAAAAGTCAAAGTTGACACTTATTATGGGACGGAGGTAGTAATATTTAATTTCCAATAATTCAATTGTTTCTACAGGAATAATACGGCGTATCCTAGGGTTTGGGATACGGCGTATTGATCCCTGTACAGTTGTGTGTTTAATTGTTTTCTTGTACCATTGTAGCGAGATAGATTTTGCACTTGTCTTCTAATCTTTTATACAAGACCGTGCTGTAACTATGATATGGTATATGCTGGAAAAGACATGTGTTGAACTTATCCGAGCATGCTGAAGCCCTATTCAACATACTTTTTGCTCAAGGACTCATCTTGGAGAATTATCATGAGCAAAACATCAAGGAGTTTTCCGTTCTAATTCTATTTTTCCTTATTATTTAATTGTTTTATCTATACAACGAGGACGTTGTATAATTTAAGTGGGGGGTGGAGAATTTGAACGTATTTGTCTTCTTTTTTACAAAATAACATGCAAAGTGCTTAAAAACGGTCAAATTTTTAATTTTTTCTAGCATGACTTTTGTAAAAATCACTGGTTACATTACCAAGCGCACTATAACCCTTGATACATATTGTGAGAATTAAGCCTATTCCATTTCCAACTATCTACTAAAATTTTACAAAATATGAGTGTGCCGGTGATGTAGTGGACTTTAGAACTTGGCCTGGCATATCACTCGAGACCGCCATGATTAGTACTATAGATTTAGATGGAAGAACATGTTCAACTGATAAATTTCTAGGATTAAACCAAATAGCCTACATGTCGTAAAAATAACTAACCACACTGGTTAGTTAAATCCCGTGTAACCCTTGATTACTCTCATTTTTAGAGTAAAATCCCCTAGAACAACCTGTTGAGCCATTCCTTTCTTTTTCTACACCATATTATATGTTTCGTTACACCTTTGCACCTTAGCCTACCGTGTAGATTAAGCCTATTTCTCTATGTTGCTAGTTGCTTTCGTGTAAAGTTTTGTATTTCCTGTGTCAAAGTGAAAATTTTCTATCTCTGTAATGATTAGGAAATTGCACAATGCAATGGAAAAAATATGTAGCTCGTAAGTTTCGCTACTTTCGCGATTATGAATTATGCCCGAAGAAGAAATGCTACAAGGAAAAGATTATCCGGACAAATTATGAAAGTGAAGACGGTGGAATTAAACCGAGATCTATGATGTATTTCAAAAAAAAGAAGGAAGAAAAATAGTCGGTTCAAAAGAAGTTTATACCGAAGGAATTACTTAGAAGGATCGATTATTCGTTGATACGTTACAAAAATCAACGATGTAAAGTCTTGTAAAAAGTGGCCGATATCACCACTTATGTAAAAGTATGTAAAGAGCGGGATGTAAGGGAAGTTGACCGTTATGGGAACACCAACTTAGGTTGTCTTTGTCATTTCTGTGATCGAGGCATCTGTCTATATGTTCGAGTCTTTGTCATGGAATGGTCAAGGGAAAGTTACTAGCAACCGTACCTTATTTGTTGGCTTAATCTATTTGTTTTGTGAATTTTACTTAACACCCATTTTACTTCTCTTTCCTAGCAACTAACCTTAGTATCTACTCGAACGAGGACTTGTTCGAGCATGCATGTCTATTCCGTCGTTACGGCCATGTATGTATGTTTCAGCTGCCTTGTTGGATGATGACTTTTGGTGAAAATTAGAAGCTCCCTACCCTATATTATTCTTCATCCTAACCGTTGGTTAAACACGAACAAGGATGTGTTCGGATTGTATATGTATATTCCGTCGTTACGGCCGTGTATGTACGATACAGCTGCCTTGTTGATGTGGTACTTATGGTGAAAGATTGTTGAATGATCATACTGTAAGCCTTCTTAACCCAATTTAGCTTTTGAATTGTTCTTCCTTAGCTTTAGCGGTGGAGATGCGTATCCTTTCCAAGCCTATGATACGAAGCTAATCACGACCGGTAAATTGAGCGTACTAGTTAAATGTTACACCCTAGATTAGTTGAGTGATCTGAGTGTTTTCATTTCCATATTTTGTGAGGAGCTTGGTCATGTACAGGTTATTAGGACAAAACGATGCTTAAACGGAAAATTCTCAACTCCGGTTGGGACACATTTTCATAAACTAAACTTTTTCTAAAGTCTACTTGAGGACAAGTAGGATTCAAGTGGGGGGATATTTGATGACATCAAACAACGTCACTTTATTATATCATATATCCCATCTATTTTGCCCACTTTTATATAATTATTGCATTATTTGGTACTTAATTGCTTTAAAGTTGATAGATGCAGTAATTCATGAGTGTTTTGTGAAGACAAGCTAAAAGGAGCATAATTTGGAGCTAACGAAGATATTTTGAAGTTACTGTTATTTAACCACTACGCCCGTTATCACAACTAAAGAGAATACGACTTCACAAGAAAACGTGGTCTGTACTCAATTCCCAAATTACGGCTTTTTTTTGCTTTTCTATTATTCACTCTGTCTACATACGCCGTATCCATGAAGATAACTAATCGAAGATACAATAAATCAAGTAAATTAGGAATGATATCAAAGATTTATTATGAACGTAGTGCACACTCTAAGGAATCTAGCCCAATATGCCGTATCGACCTTGCTGGATATGGCGTATCGAGTCTTTTTCAAACACTATAAATAAAAGACTCAAAAATGAGTTTTCAGTGTGCAATATCACATTCTTTACACCATACTCACTAAAAGAAGAATTTTAGAAGAGAAGATCAGCCACCAAGGTCAAGCATTGATCACAAATCCATAGAAGACATCGTGTAATTTTTACGATTACTCTTCATATTGCATATTCGATTTTAAGTTGTTTGATTATCGCTAGTTATATTTAGACTATGGTTATTTTGGCTCATTACCTACGTGGTTATTAGCCTGTCTTAATGAAAGCTTCAATTTAGGTTGGTTTATTTAAAAAATTGATTTCTTAATTTATCATTGATCGTTTAATTATGTTTATCACCTCATACTTGTTTATGTGTTGGAATATAAGAACCTATCAATTCAAATTGGGATCTTAGTGATAAGGACCAAGTTAATCTAGATACCAGGATTGCTATCCATATCGTGTTCATATTACTGGACCAATAGGTATCACAAATAATGTTCTTTTTGTCTTTAAATTATGAGCTTAGTTGGTACCGGTAGCTTATTGCGTGCTACCGTTTTATGTTTCTGCTATCATGACTCTTAATTTTAATGATAAAGATTGTGGTATGTAGACTACCTAGTATATATACCCGTTCAAAGACAATAAGTGGGGTAGGTAAAGTCCTGTTGGGCTAGAGTTTTTTAACAGATCACCACTGCTTTTATTTCTGCTGAGATTGGATAATAATTATACTAAAGGGATTGCTTTATGCGGATATTGCTGTTATTGTGACGGATTAATCCGTGTCTTGTCTTTAGGTTGATGTATGTATAAGGTCTTAGAAAATGATATGCCCCTTCAAGATAACGTAAATCATTGCAACTATGTAACATAACTCAATAACCAGCTCATTGATTGGATTTATTTTGGCTATACAGTTTTGTCTATCGATTTTTGGTTGTATCGCTTTTTCTCTCTATTCTAATTTTTTCTTTTATGTTTTTGTTGTCTATTGAATTGGGTATTTTGTTTCCACCAAAAAAATGGGTTTTGATTTTTTTTTGTGCAGCAGTCTCTCAGGCTGAAAACCCCCATATTTCAATAGACAACTTAAATAGCTATAGGTTTAGAGCCCAGTAAATTTGTACTATTGAAATTACTAATGAGGGTAATAATAGGATTAATGTTCCACTCTTAGTGTTCGACACCCTACTTACCGCGAACTCCATCTTGACCGGGTACATTGCTCATTAAAGTGTTGTTTTAGGTTTGTCGGCTAAATATAAATTTAAAACTTGATAATCAACTTGGAGCTTTCTTCTCCTTCCCACCCTCTTCATCTGTCACATTAGTCGGTTGACGGGGATTACGGGCAGCCATTTCCAAGTATTTCTTGTAGTATTCTAAATTACGAATGGTATTAGTAATCAGGTCTTTGGGAATAGGCATTCCAAATACCTCATCCACTTCTCCTTTGGGAACAAACTTGAGATTGTCGATTGAATAGTCATATGCCGTATTGTGAAAAGGATAATGGTGCCTTTTGTGAATGTTGTGTCTACCTCCCATGTAACAAATGATCAACTTGGTAAATCGATAGTATGGAATAACATGAGGCTTAGGCTTCTTGGTGGGAACCTTTAGATTGCCTGCATCAGAAAAGAAGGTCTTGATCTCCTGTACAAACTCTTCCCAAATGAGTTCTGCATAGTCGACATTGGTTCTTGTGATAACCCCCTACAACATTTGAAGAACTGGGTGTCTGGGTCTGTCACCACCAGAAGTCTTGCCCGTTAAGCATTGGTTAATCATGGAAAGAATGGTTTTACACGACTGATATAGACTGTTCACATACATCTTTGATACAAATTAAAGTTCTTTAGGGTATCCCAGATTGTTCACAAAATTATTACCAGATCCTCAGTTGGAGGTGCCACAAAAGGGTGTTCAGGATCTTTAGGAGTGAGTCCTAAAGCACTGCGAAGAAAAGCAACATCCAGAGTAAACCACAGTTTATCCAGTTGGAAACTGTAGATACCAAATGTTGTTGAACGGTAGTAGATTGAAAGGAATACCTCATCGGATTTGATGCTAGTTAAAGGCCATTAAAGAAGTTGGTGTCTGTTAGGATGTCCTCAAGAGATACGAAGAAGATTGGATACTTTTTGCTGTTTTCGAAGATCTCTGTTAATGAAGTTGCTCTTTCTTTATCGGCTAAGCGAGCCTTGACGGGAACAAGCTATTCATTAGTTCTTGTACATGCAAGGGACATTCTCTTCAGCTCATCTTATCGGGCTTAGAAGAGTATCGCAAGACATAAAGAGATAGAACAGATAAGCAGATATTGAGTTAGACGAGAAATATTAGCCTGTGTTTAGTTACATCCGCCATGATTGATTAAATAAAAATATGATTGATTTCATGTTTGAGAACATATTTTACATTGAGTCACTGGTCATTGGCGTAAGTCAATCCAAAAGTCAACATTGGTTAACCTTGGTCAGAGGTCCAGAAATTATTCGATAAGGTCAATATCAAGTTAACTGAACTTGGATGGGAGTTAACTAGTCATTTAGGCCTTTGGATTGGGCTTGATAAGGTTATTGGGCTTAATAGGCCAAAGCTAGAAACAATGGCCCAAACTGCTAAGAAGCAGTTCATCAAACCGCTATGAAGTGGTTTGGGTAAACCGTTATGGAGCAAATATGACCAAACCGCTATGAAGTGGTTTGGTCAAACCGCTATGACATATTAGACTGACAAACCGCTTTGATTAAAATATTAATTAAAACAAAATTATTACCAGATCCTCAGTTGGAGGTGCCACAAAAGGGTGTTCAGGATCTTTAGGAGTGAGTCCTAAAGCACTGCGAAGAAAAGCAACATCCAGAGTAAACCACAGTTTATCCAGTTGGAAACTGTAGATACCAAAATTGTTGAATGTAGATTGAAGGAACATCAGTTGATGCAGTAAAGGCATTAAAGAAGTTGGTGTTCTGTAGGATGTCCACTGAGATACGAAAGATTGGATACTTTTGCATCTTTTGAAGATCCATAAGAAGATTGCTCTTTCCAATCGGCAAGCGAGCCTTGACAGGAACCAGTTATTCATTAGTTCTTGTACGAGCAGGGACATTCTCTTCAGCCATCTTATCTGCTTAAGAGTATCAACAAAGATAGACAATATAGCAGATATTTGATGTTAGACGAGAATATTAGCCTTGTGTTTGAGTTACCATGCCATGATTGATTAAAATATGATTGAATCATGTTTGAGAACATATTTTACATTGAGTCACTGGTCATTGGCGTAAGTCAATCCAAAAGTCAACATTGGTTAACCTTGGTCAGAGGTCCAGAAATTATTCGATAAGGTCAATATCAAGTTAACTGAACTTGGATGGGAGTTAACTAGTCATTTAGGCCTTTGGATTGGGCTTGATAAGGTTATTGGGCTTAATAGGCCAAAGCTAGAAACAATGGCCCAAACTGCTAAGAAGCAGTTCATCAAACCGCTATGAAGTGGTTTGGGTAAACCGTTATGGAGCAAATATGACCAAACCGCTATGAAGTGGTTTGGTCAAACCGCTATGACATATTAGACTGACAAACCGCTTTGATTAAAATATTAATTAAAATTAAAAAATTTCATCAAACCGCCACGACCAAACCGCTATGAATATTTTATTGTCATTTAATCAAACTGCTGTAGATTATTAAAATTTGAAAATAGCGGTTTAAACATTTAAATATAAAAGGTATAATTTGACCAAATCGTGGTCCACCTATTTGATTAAAATATTCATAAGCTGACAAACCGCTACCTAAGATTAAGCAAGCCGTAACGAAGAATAAACAAGGCAAACCGCTGTGAAGAACATTAGTTTCATGGCAAACCGCTATAAAGAAAAACCAAATTCAAATTAAATTTTCTAACATTTTGGACACTACAAACTCAATCTAAGGCATCCTTGATCATCATAATCTCCTAGAAATCAAATATAATACCCTCAATCTTTACATTTCATCCAAGTTGAGCCATACACAACCATTAAAGCCTCAAAACCTTTTAAAACTTAAAGGGGCATGCACATAAGTTATAGACACTCATATACGTATCCTAACAATACCCAAAAGCATTCAAATAGCTTCCAACAACTACCAAACCTCTGTTGACTTTCTAAGGTAAACCATTAAACAAAAATCATCAATTCATGCATATAGTTGATTGCGGATCACAGGTACATATCAAACTGCATCATTGTAGCCTAAATATCAAATCCCATCAACAAAATCACAACACATTACGCTACACAAGTTTTTGATAAAAAAACAAATGAAAAATCAAACTAAGCACACAAATGAATTTAATCTATTCAAAACAAGTAGTGATCGAGTGATAAGTAACCCTAAACGCATCTATCCCAGCCGCCTATTTCCATTTTTCAAACAACATGAAGTTTTCGAGAAACCCTAAGTGATTTTTAGTGATTTTTTATTGATTAAGAGTGTTTTGGTTTGATTCCTTTAAGCTAAAGTTATATCTAAAGATAATAAACAAGTTTTAATTATTATCTTAGCAAGAAAAATACTAGAAATCAAGGAATGGAAAATCAACAATGGCAACAGCGGTTTGCGTGAGTGTGTGTGTGAGTTAGGTTTGACCAGATAAGTAGGGTTTGACCACATCAGGCAAACCGCTGCCTTATATACCTAGAGTTTTAGATTTGGCAGTTTTGGTCCTTGGTCTTTCTATCACCTTTAACTTTTGGTGAGATTAGATGCCTTAATAGAACATACTTAACATTACTACGCGTAATGAGAATTAGAAATCATGAGTAGTGATACTTATAAGTTAAGTGATAAAAATAAAGTAGTATGAACCATGACTAGAACCAAAATTCTAGATATATAAAGTCATGTTAGCGACATTAGATTTTAAAATTAGACATAATACGTATAGCGTATCATAAATTAGTAGTCATAATATCGCGCCAATATGCGATTAGTAGCAGAACATGAGTAGAAGTGCATTAATAGTAGTAGATTAGCATATAGAAGTTTAAGTTATTAGATAGATTATTTTAGTTATGACTCGAGGAAGATTATGATAGTAATAAAAGCGTTTTTATGTGATGAAAGTATTATGACGCATGTCTAACGTGATAATAGTTACAGCATATAACATGAACTTATTAGGATCATAGGATGTCTCGAGGAATTTCTAGAATAGTAAGAGTAGATGAGACTGAATCTTAGCAGGATAGCATGATGTTTTAGTCATAAATTGAACCAGAAAGTGTTCAACCATGAGTAGTGTGTACAAATAGAACAATTATAAGTCTTATCAGTCTCAGTTTCCAAATTTAGCAATTAGATTTTAGTATTCAAATATCAATATTAGTTGATAAAATAGTCAGAACAACTCAGATATCAGTAGAGTTCAGTATAATATGGTAAAATAGATTAGCAAGAACAATCGATAGTTACTAGAATACCAGTATAGTATTATAGTAGAGGCAGTAAAAAATTGGTCCACAGGAAATGAACGATTGATGTGTCGTTGTGTGGTGTATATTTTTATGATTCAATTTTTAAATTTATATTTTGCCGACTTAACCAAAAACAACACTTTAACGGGCAATGTACCCGGTCGATGGTAGATTCGTGGTAAGTAGGGTGTCGAACACTTAAAGCGAGGTTAAATCTCTTAATTTATTAATATTTTGGTTATCTAATCTAAGTCAAACCTATGCTAATCCTATATTAGTTCTAATTCTAATTCTAACAGGTAAAAGGGGGGTTTTCAGCCTGAGAGATTGGCATGGGTTTGGTGGTGACTATAATCAATTCAAGACACTTTAACCCACACAAGCAAATTAACAGAAGATAAAAGAGCGGTCAAGACTTATGATAGAAAACTATATTAGCCGTCATTAATCCGATTAGAAGTTGGGTTGTTTATTCAGTGCAATGATTACTTATCTCGAGGTGGCATATCATTCTTAGACTTAGGCGGGACTTCATCCTAAGACCTCGACACATTAATTCTGTCACAATTAAAGCATCCGCATAAAGCATCCTTATTTGCTGATTATAATCTATCTTAGGGATTAAAGCAATGGTGATCTTGTTAAACGCTAGCTCATAGAGACTTTACCCACTTACTGCTTAATGGCAATTTATACTCTAGTAGTCCACTTGTCCGTATACTATCCAATGGAATCAGAATGTTATTTGTTGAATTTTCTAGGTTCACCTGCTAGTCAACTTGTTCAATAAACCAAAGGCAATATCCGATATCTAGTTAAGCCAGAAGTGATATCCTAGCACGAATTTAGCAGGACAATATTTGTGATCCTATGATTCTAGATGTATAAATCACTATATGGAGAGCCATCCTGGCATCTAGATTACTTGGTCCATATCACTAGATCCAGTTGAATGATAGGTCGTATACAAAAGCATGTAAACAAGTATATTGATAAACTTAAACAAGCATACAACGATAAATTAATAAATCAATATATAAACAAAACCAAACATTTAGATCTTCATAATAATGGCTAATACCTGAAGGTATTAGCCTTCAAACATCATAACTAATACAAGAGTAATGGTCTAGCCAAGGTAAACTAACCGAGTTAACGAATGATACCAAAAACTGAACGATTACAAAAGTATAAGAAATTAAATGTTGTATCCTATGGATTGGAATGCATTGTAAGACCTCTTTTGCTCTTTTTCTCCTTTGAAAATCGACTTTTGTTGTTTAGGTATCAAGAATATGGTTTAGCACACTTAAAACTCGTTTTTGAGTTTTTTATTTATAGGGTCTGAAGTCAGTTCGATACGGCGTATCCAATGTCTTGGATACGGCGTATTAGGGTTTCTTAGAGTAGGGACCACGTTTGATATCTTCCAGAATATTCACCTTCTATATCTCCAATACGGCGTATTGGTCTTCTCTGGATACGGCGTATTGATCATGTTTCCTTTGTGGTCTTTGGTGAGTGCTGTCACACCCCCAAATTTCACTGCAGCGGAAGACTGGATTTAGGATTGTAACTCATAGCGTGAAGAGGACTTGATACGAGAGATAGACCTTTACATGCCAATATACCAATGCAGACTCCACACATTTCATGAAATAGAACACCTGAGAAAAAACATTGCTAAAGTGTCAACATAAAGTTGGTGAGTTCATAGGTTTTGTTATTTGATAATAGTGATGAACCAAAAGATTTATAACCATAGCATGAAATATAGTAATCCTATATATCACAATGAAAAGTATTTACTATTGTCTAAGCTCATGACACCGAAGCGTTAACATGTATCATCATAGATAAGCCCATGCAGATGTTCAACCCACGACATTCGTAAGTGACTCAAATGAAACTGTGTTTGCTTGACTAATGTCAGTCCAAGACAAACATGGATGTCAATCCCGATAGATCTATCCATAACATTCGCGCTTACAAGAATTAACGGTTCATGATAAATTGGGCAACATAGCAAGTTGGGTTGAGTAGGGACTTAGACCCAATAGTAAATCAGTAATTGTACTTGTGTTCAACTGTTAAAAGTAAGCAATGTTCTCACCCTAAAAGATGATCTAAAACAGTAAAGTAGGGGCTATGAAAACTCACCTTGTCAGTTAATCGCCTGGAACTGATAATGGATCAATGCACGTCAAATAGTAACTCAGTCAGACACCTAAGTAATTATGACAAAGTCTGAGTTTACATTCCAAATCTTAATGTATGAAATGATTATCAATGATCATAAGGGCATTGTCGTTGTATTTGATTTTTATGACGTTTTATGTTTTCAAATGTTGGTCAAACCGTTGGCTACTAGGATGAATTTATGAACTTCAATTATAAGTTTACATACTTAAATTTCAAGAATTATACGCTGTAACTTATATTTACCTACCCTTGGGATCTTGTCTATACTTTAGTCTTTTAACAAGATTTAGTTTCTATATTTTCTACATTTAGTAATTTTCACAATTTACCCCTTTAGTTTCCACGTTATCACATGAAATCCCCTAATTCTTTAAAATAGTATTTATCGACTATTTAACGTTTTCACCTTCTAGTTTCTATGCTTTTCGTTCTATAGCTTTTATGTTTTAAATTCAAATAAACCTTTAAGAAATTTTTATGTCAAGAATTTATACAACCGAGTTAAGTTCGTTTACACGTTTATAATTTAATCTCGTTGTTGTCGTTCATAATTCATTGCAAATTGTTATTTATAGTTTTTTTCTACCTTTTTCGTACTAGTATTGTTTTCGTGCTAGTCTATTCCCCTATTGGGTCTCAGTATGAAATGCCCCCAAAAGGACACGGCAATATGCATGTTTTCTATATATATCTTTCGTCTAATTTTATAAGGTAAACTACACAATAGTTCTAGGAATTATTACATATATCCTTCCTATACCATACAAAATATTACATGGCCTACACCTTTGTTTTCTTTTCTGTTTTTCTGCCGCTCACAAGCAGTGGTTTTTTACTACTATTGCGTCTTCTTTTTGCCTCACGTAGTTCTTATTTTTGCGTACCCTATGCTCCTATTTCCCATGCATGATCCCGACGTATGCATATGGCCACGAGATCGATCCATTGCCGAGGCACAAGGCATTACCGCGCCCCTTTTTCTGTAGCTTAACAGCCGCGTCAGGCAACAGCCTGCTATGGCTGTTGGCGTGCAAGGCGGGTGCGTTCATGTGGGGGTCGTTTGGCCAAACGTTACAGGTCCGTGGTACAAACCACGAGCTTAATTTGCTTAGGCCTTTAAGGGCTACGACGTGCCCACAGTGAGCCAAAAGGCCCGCTGTGGTTCGTCGTTTACTAACAGGTTATGCCCAGGTATGGGTCGAGGTCGACAAGGTAAATGCAAATCATATATGCACCATCGTCTCATTCATCCCTAGTGAGCCGTTAATCACGTGTATGTTTTTAAAGTGCTCATAAGAAAATTTCTTGGTTCGTTGTTTATTCTTTTTAATGGTATGGTTTTTATGCTGAGCGTTCATGCACTCATATCTCACGCATGGCGCGATGGAAGAGAAGGAGTCTTGGCGTAGGCATAAACACTAAAATCACGCATGGGTCGTATCTTGCGCGTCGTGTTCTAGCCATGCCAGACCAAGGTACTCGTCTAGTTTGTCAAAGCTAGACGTGTTCCGTTTGCGTCATTCGTTAAGTTTCAAGATAGAAGGCAAAAATGAAGTTAGTTGTCTAAGTTATAAGGGCGACTTATCGAGGTCCAAGTTTGTTACTCAGTGAGGAGGAGTGGTGAAAATAAAGAGCTCGAACCACCCTTGGTTTCCACCCCTTGTAACTCGTCGCCCCCTTAGCTCTTGCACCTCAACGAAAATTCTCACTCGAAACTGTATTGTTTAATTCTTGTTTTTAATTTTTAGTTGCGATAGAATTGTCCATGCATGGTTTCCTCATTTATACTCAATTTGTTAGTTTGGTTACTGAGATGTTGCATGTGAATGTATACTATACATACTATTGCACCATAGTAAAAATTTCTAATACTGCTAGTCATCATTTTTCCTTTCCTAATACTATTAAAGAATCTCTACTATTTCTTATCTTTTCCATTTCAAATTGTATCAGATTGTTTTGAGACGTATCATGTGATAGGTGTTTTTCAAAATGAGATAGTGAGTAGGGTAATGTGTAAGGGCCTTTAATGATGGGTGTTTTATCATTATTACATATTGGTATTTGTATGTATTCATATGTGTATATTGGATATTGGTTTTTATATGCATTCATATGTGCATATTTCTTTTGAATTCAATTAAAGGTTTTTATAGTCATTAAGTTGAACGTAGACGGTTTTATAAAGTGCTACAAGTAAATGGCCTCGTTTTACAAATGTGAAATAAGTATGGTTTTTATCGCTACACGTTCTAAAATATCCTTTTAGACACAAGAGTAATAATGGTGATATTCGCGTGCTAATTAAACTTTTCACGACACGGAGTAATGCATGACGATCATAGAATGTTTTTTTGTTGAGATTAACGGTAAAATTTTGCAAACTTTGCAGTACATAAATTTTACTTAAGGAAAAAAGAACCTAATTCCTTACGGGGTGCCACATAGCAGCCCCCCTTTTTTATTAAGTGCATGTATGATAAGATAGGGTTAAAACTCTATATGGTGGTGGCATAAGAAACTTTCGAATACGCGTTTGTAGCGAAAGACACGCTATATTTAAGGAATGATTTATGTGTGCATTAAATTTCTAGTTATATGTGTTTCGTCAATTCCTTCTGATTGAGATCATCCTCATTTAAATGTTGATATGGATGATAATTTTAAAAAAAATGATTCCATACGTTTTTTTTTAATTTCTATCATAATTTTGTTTATTTTATTTTATTTATGGACTTAAATCACCAATATACTATATTCGGAAATATTTACGATGTCTAAGGGGACAAAACGGGAAGTATCATAATGATCAAAGATCATCACGAATACTAAGGACTCTCGAGCAATTGCACAAATAAAAGAGAAATAAAAATGGCTAGACCACTTACTTCTAGTATCACACACATCCTAAGCCACATAAAAGCACATAAAGCACATAAATCTAACAAAGTATCGAATATCGAGTGAATAGTCAATGTTTGACTAACTTGATCCAGTGACGGGTGTTATAAGATGACTCATAAAATCCGTCAATTCATTTGCAGTTGTTTCATCTAGCAAGGTCTGAATGATGTTTAGCGAGGAACTTGTAACCGTCGGACCGAGATAGGTAGAATTAGGTGTTGCAGTAGAGTTGTTATGAATGAACACTCCATACCTTGCAGCATCATCATCTCTATTTGGTTTATCATTAAATAAATCCATATCAGGTTCGTCAGCATCATCAGTTTCGTTTGCACTTTCCTCTGATTCTTCTGAACTTGAAGAGTAGAGTGTTGCATCACTATCAGTATCTGATGAATCATAGTATTTGTTGTGAGCATCACTCGATCCTTCTCTTGCAGCCGGTTGCTTCTTTTGCCTTAAACTCTTAAGTCTGCTTGCTTTTGATCCTTTCTGTAAGTCTAACAATGACTGAACTGCTGGATCTTCAACTGTAGGACCTTTGAGTTTCTGTCCCTACTCAGCATATGTATCTGCAACTGTATCGTCAAGTTGGCTGTCAATTGTCAATAGACTCCGTCGACATCGTTGAGAGCGCAGTTTTTGAATACTGATGAAATGTGCAAGTTCACCTACAACTGCTTCTTCCGTGGTAGTAAGAGATCTTGTTTTCCCTGGCACAACATCTTTCTTAAGTTTGTTGGGAACATTCGCTACTTGATCACCATAACACATAAATCTTTTCCTCTTCCACTTTTGACTGGAGATACATGTTGCTCTTCTGGTTCATCAATGATTTTAGCTTTTTCACTTTCCACTTTCTTAGCCATATAATACATGTACCCTGCTTTCTTCGTGATTGCATCATTGATCATTGCATCGGGAACTTCCATTCCAAACTTGTATTCACCATCAGTTGTGCTTAACAATTTGGTTATGGGTTGATCATATTGTAAACTGTGCAACTTAGAATCTGATCTACTAGGAATACTCTTGTTGTGTGAAAGAATGTAGTCAATGATAAGCTTGGTGAAGCGGGTGTACAACTACTTAGACATCTTTGAGGGTCTGGATGATCTTTCAACTGCTTGCCATTCAAATTCATCCTAAATTAATGATGCAAAGTCCAAATTGGCAAAGTGAATGATACCCCATAATATCTGAAGTATTGGAAGTCTAACTGTATCCCAGCTTGAGTCTTTTCCCGTAAGTCATCTGTTGAGTACACTCAGAATAGCTCTCCCTGGTTAATGAAGTCTTGTGGTGACCATTTTTGAAACGACAATCATCTTTGTTTTAGGATCTTTATCATAACGAAGTGTCTTGATGAATTCAAGAATTTGAATTTCTGAGGAAGATTGGATGTAAGTGTTGTTGGGATCAGGTGAAGGCATCTGCAATACAGTTCTGAGTAGTCCAGGTGTGAGAGTAAAAGTATGAGTGCCTAGTTCGAAAGTGAATGTATGGTTATTTTTGTTGTGATTGATGGTTGTCCAAAACTGGTTTAGGTAGATGATCGGTACGGTTGTAGTTAAGGAAACCGGCTTGTATAGCTTGTGGTGTCTTAGAATTTCAACTAGAAATCTCAGTATTTTATCGGTGATATGTGAATCTAAAGCGAGATGCTAGTTGTTCTTCTTGATGAAAAGTCTGTTAGCACGTGGAACCAGTTGTTCTTCAGAGATAATTTCAACTTGAGAATTTGTTCTTGACATGTTGAATTCTGAGAATAAGATTCAAACTTTGATTATATTCACATGAATACAAACTAAGAACATTTATTTCTTTTTCTGTTTTTATTCACTCTATCTGTTTTGTATGGACAGACATTCCTTTTGTCCATACTTATGTCATTTTCTTTCTTATGTGCCTTTATTCTTGCTTTTGCTGACACAAGACGTATGTTCTTTTCTTTTCACATACGATTTTAATCTCTCGTTCTGTTTTTAGTTATCCTCACTTAATATTAAGTTCTATATACTATTTCTACGAGATAAAAGACGGAAGAATAAACGAGAATTTTTTCAATTTTCTCATGCTTTAAAAGTGTTCATCTTAACCAATCTTTAAAGAAATAGCATCATTTGTATGGAAGAAAAACTTTTTAGAAAACGATTGTTTCGCATGAGAATGAGTTTTCCTTTTAGTAAAATAACCTTGAGCCCCGAAGATACACTGATTTGCTAGAGTGATACATTACCAGCTTTTAGGTGACAACTAGCCTTAATAGCCATCCTGATTTATCAGTAACTCTTAGTCAAATTATTTCAAAGTAGACTCAAAAGAACTGTTGTCTTGGAAATTTGGTTTGCAAAGGTATTGTGTTATTTGAAATCAATAGATAATGACGTGTAAAAATCTGTAGCAAAAATGTTTATAAAATCTACACACGTCATTACTATTATTTTTTGGAAAATTATCTCCATTGAGATTAAGTGCCTTGGGAAAACAACACGTAGTACAAATACCAGTATAGTAATCCACTTCACTAGTGGGGTTAATCTGAAGATCGACCATGACTATTATTAATAATACCCTTGTGCACTGTGGTAAAATTTACGAGAGATATATCCAAATATAACACATTTAATGAGAAACGTAATCATAGATAATAGATAGAACATGTATTCGTTCAAATAGAAACATAATCAATTTCATATCAAAAGAACTTAATAAGCACGGGATTAAGAAAGTCAAACTTGGTCAACGATCAAAGTCAATGGTCAACGATCAACGACACATTCAAAGTCAACGGTCAAGATCCATAGACATGGTCAAACTAAGTCAACGATCTAATCATCTAAGTTCAAGGTTTTGAGATTAAGTTTACGAGATATTTTAAAATTCGTATAAAATTTACACAATTAACTATATTCGTTTTAATACTCATTTAAATAACTCCGTTCTTTTTCATGATTTTGAAAACGTTAATACTTTTTGAAAAAGTTATTAAGTTTTAAACACTTTAAAATTTATGAACTTTTTGAATTATTTAAAACCTTTTCATTTCAATATTTGAAATTTTGAATCTTTTACTGTTTTATTGATAAAAAGGTTGTGAAAAATATATCGTTTTGGTCAAACGCGAGACGAGGGTCAAACAAAAGTCAAACTTAGTCTCGGTCCAATGGGCCTTTAAACCGGATAAAATAGTATGAATCGGTGGGCTTGAACATCGGGCCAAACAATAATGGGCTTGAAACGAGCTAAAAGTCTTATTGGGCTTTGAATGGGCCAAGACAATTTTAGGTTTCAACTAATGGGCTTTGATGTATTTGGACTTGTATTCAAACCAAATGGTTAACCGATCACGAAGGATTGGTCGAACCATGATGACCGACCGAGGCGAGGATTGGTTGGACCAAGGTGACCAACTTAGCCGTGGGTCGGCTGACCTTGACTGACCGACCTTAGTGGGTCGATTGGACTCGGCTAACCGATCTATGCATGGGTTGGTTGGAAAGGATCAACTGATCCATGAGCTTGGCTTATTTGGCTCGGTTTTATACTTTAAGTCTTCATCTTTAAGGTCTTTAAGTCTTGAGTCTTCTAATTTCATAAAAGTCTATTCAAGCATTTTATCAAACACTTAGTCTTCACCTTTAAAAATCTCTAGTCTTTGTGTTTAAAGCTTAAAGATTAACCTTTTTAGTTTTAACTAGCAAGATTAGTAAAATTAATCTAACAAAACAACAAATTAAATTCAAAAACAAACACACCATAATGGTGGTTCGGTTGGGAAACACGCACCAAACAACCCTTAATGATTTACTTAAATTCGAGCTAACACTAGTCTATTAACATCTATATCAACAAAACCCCTCAAGAAAAATTAACATCTAAGCACTTTCATTTTTATGAACCTTAAGTCAAAAATTATTGAATTTTCAAAATTAGTGAAGAGATGAAAGAATTCTTGTTACAAGAGTGTTTTTGAAGACGATTATGAATAACTTTCGTGTTTTATCTTTGATCAAAACTGGTTTCTTTGTTTTCTTGGTGTTTGGCCGATCCAAAAGAGAGAAAGAAAGAGGGAGGAAAAGTTTTTTTGGCAAAATGTGTTAGTGTGTGTGTATGGATCGGTTGGAAGGGTATAAATGGGAAGGGATTCGATTTTTGGTAATATTAGTCCCTAGAGGTTTTAAACTCTATCAAACTTAGCCTAAAGTTTAAGCAAGACCCCTAACACCTTAAATATAAAACTAGTTAGCATTTTAGGTCATAAAGATATATAACTATTTAAAGTTACACTAATCACCCTTAAGTTTTAAATCTATTTTGCATACTTAGTCCCGGAGTTAATCTTGTTAACTCCCCCTCAAACGATGAACAATTAATTATCTTAAACACTTTTCCAAAATTATTTTAACAATTATTTTTGAAAATTTTAATTTTATGAAAATAATTTTCCCCCTTAAACAAATACCCGTTTTCTATTTAAAGAGCTGTAGAATTTGTTTGAGTGTTCAAAATCTCTTTATCTTTGTCCTAATTTAATTAATACTGATGAATTATTTTTGAACATTTTTTAAAATTTTCATATAAAAGCTCGTTCTCCCCCTCGAACGACCGTAGTCTATTGAAAGATTTCTTGGATTTGTTCAAGCGTTTGAATTTTTTAAAAATCTTTTTCCATTTAAATGACAAAATTGATTCTGATTTTATTTCCAGCATTTTTGAAAAATGTGTTTAACTCGAGCATGTTTGATAAACACATTTTGAGAAAAATTGCTCGAGTTAAAGAAAATTAATCTTCTAAGGACAAAATGCACTTTTTAACGTACATTTTCCTTTTTAGAAAGCGCGAGTTGTATAGCAAAGTATACACAAGTCATATTCTTGAGTTTCAAAACTTGGAATGTTTTGAATCTTTAAACTTACGACTGAAAAGACTTCTCTTTTCGTTGTTAAGGATAACTGCACTGAAGCGTACAATTTCCTTTTCTTTAGGGTCCGGGTTCTTATCTGATATTTAATAACAAGCCATAAGAAAATTTGAGATAACATGTTTTAAAATGTTTTAAACTTTTAGTCAAACTTTATCTACAATCTCGTGTCATTATTGAATAACATTTCTAAGGTCTTAGATATTATCGATTCTAAAAGACATGCCGAGAAGATTTTTTATGGTTTTTGAAATGTTTTTGATTTTATATTTTGTTTTTGAAAATTTTATATTTTGTATTTTGTTTTTGAAAAAAAATTATAAGCTAATCTACTTATAGTACACATGATACATGAAGTACCAAACCTAGTTACTCTTCGTCTGACTATGCAAGACATTTCAGCTGTTCCAGTGTGATGCTTTGCATACTGAGGCGGTTGATCAAAAATTCAAAGCGTTCTCTGGCGAGTGCTTTAGTGAAGATATCTGCCAGCTGATAATCGGTCTTAACAAAGTAGAGCTCAACAATCTCATTTTTAACTTACTCTTTAGTAAAGTGGTAGCAAACTGCGATGTGTTTCGTCCTGGAGTGTTGCACGGTGTTGCAAGATAAATCATTGGCGCTTTTTGAGTCGCAGTACAAAGGAATCTTGTTGTAATCAAATCCGTAGTCAGTTCACTGAGACCGCATCCATAGGATCTGTCAGAACCAAGAAATCACTTCACTTCAAACACATGTTACATAAAATCAAGAAGAAAAGAGAAGGAAAATGAGAAGAAGTTTAGAGAGAGAAAAATGGAATGGTTGATTAACTAGTAAAAATTACAAAGTGAACCAACACCCTCTCCATTCTTGGAGAGGTGTATTTATAGTCAAACCAAAAGGCTTTCATGCCTTTGGTATTTCTACGGGCCGGCTTAGGATTACTTGGGCTTTCGCCTAATACACGTGACCGATTAGCTTACATAAAAGAGCCCGTTTACCCGATCTAGCCTATTACAATGTTACTTAATTAAATGACTGAGACCTAATATTCTTAGTGAACGAACTTCGTTGTTCAACTCAATATCTGAGGCTAACAATCTCCCCCGAAGTGAGTTCAATGTGACACTCCTTTATGAGATCAATGAGATTGCTTTTGTCGTTAAGATCTTGTGATCTTTGTCTCTGTCTACGTTGTAGGCTTGTTCCTTCATGCTTTGCGATCTTTGATCTTGAGCCTTTGTCATTATCTTTCGACTTCGTCTTTATGTCCGAGATCTTTAAATCTTTATCCTTCAGTCTTGATCGTCTTTGTCGCCTTACGATCTTGTGTCTTGACCAACATGCTCATACTTTGCATCATTTAGAAAGCTTGCTAACAATCTCCCCCGAAGTTTGATTTCTAAGGAGTTATCATTAATATCAGAGTTTGCGGAAGTCTTTGTCTTTAATTCTTAAGCTTTCATGATTCTTGAATCTTGATGCTTATAGTGTGTCTTTGTAGTTTGAGCATGGGCATGTGGTAATGAATCCGACTTCAGCTATAATATGATACCTCCACCACCATATAACCTGCAAGTTTACGTTAGTTATAATCAACAGATTTGGACGAGAGTGTCTTTGTCACTTTGTTGAATAAGGTTTCAATAACCAAGGTTCCCCGTTAATTAGTATAAATACTGCCTGTGATCAGATAGAATTTAAATGAATCTTCTTGACAGGGTTTTGCAGCTGCACTAGCCGTTCTCGTTACCAAAGCATCTCAAAGCAGACAACACGGTAAGAGTGGATCAGATAGTTACTATCTTTCTGATTAAACCGTCAATTCATTTACTGGAACAAGTTTGATTCACATGGAATCACACCATCATTTCTTTCTAGTTGACACAAGTTTAATTCATATAGAATCGCACAAGTCACCTACCAAGAGCTTGTTTGATATTGGCTCAAGCAGGATTTCCATTCATCATTGTGAATACTAAAGAGTATCACTCTGAATCATCTGGCAAAATCATAAGGATAATGCGTAGGACTCTTGTTAACAGCTTGTGAACTTATTGATGTTCAACAAGTGTCTGTAATGGAATGTGTCCTAATGAGATTTATTTGTTAATCTCTTGGCTCTAGACTTGATTAGTGTGTTTTGGTTTTAGTACTCAGAGGCTGGAGTAGACTGCTGGTATGTGCTTAAATACACATACCCTTTTCCATTAAAACCGGACTTAAATGACCAAAAACATACCCAAAAATACCTTGTATTTATATGTTTTCATTTATATTGTGCAGGAAACGGATATCCGACAAAAGGACGAAAAATCAAACCAAAAACGACAAAACCAAGCATGGAATGGAAAAGCGTAGAAAAGACAAAGTCAAATCGAAGCCAAAGACCAAAACGTCAAAGCCAAAGTCAACAAAAGTCAACCAAATGGTCAACTCCGAAAAGTCAAAGTCAAGACCAATGCCGAAAAAGAAGAAATATTAAATGGGCCCACCCGTACCCATCTAATGGGCCGGGTCAGCCCATTTATACATTGCATAAAGACTTAAAGCCCAAGATCCTTAAATAGGCCCATAACTTTTATATATATAATCACGGCCCAATGTTAATCAAAAAGCCCAAAAGCAACTTAACCCAGTTAAGTCCCTTATCCTTTTTCATTTAACTTTCGTTAGTCCACAAGGATTACATTTGCAAACACATATATAACAGTGGAGGGGTAAACCTGTCACATCCCCAAACTTTTCACCCCACTTGGGACCTTTTATGCAAACAAACATATAACCATGAGGGACTCTTTTTGCCCAAACCTAAAACTTCCACCCCTGACCCATTATATCAAATTCTTCCCGCCAAAATGCCCTGCTCACCCCTGTCATTTTCCCCACATCGAACACTGTTCATAAACATCCAAATACATCTCCATCCACCCTTCCCCACCCCCACATGGCTTCATCCACCTTGGCAATCCTTGAAAATGCCATTGGTCCAAGAAAAACAACAAAAATTCAAGGGAC
>BQNB010078988.1:10000-12500 GCA_026074375.1 Tanacetum coccineum
TTTTTGTAGTTTATTTTATTTATTGTTTGTTTTATAGGATTAGATTTTATGGCGGAGCTCTTTTGCTAAGTTTATTGTATAATAAAAAAAAAAAAAAATTAAATAATATAAAAAAAAAAAATAAAAAATAAATAAAAAAATAAAAAAAAGAATAATCAGAATAAAAAAATACAAAAAAAATAAAACTGTTATAAAAAACTAAAATAATAAAAAATCAATACTTACTACACTAAGAAAAAGTCTACAAAATATAAAAATACTAAATCCAAAAAATGAAAAAAAACAAAATAAAATAAAAAAGTCTCAATAATACCTTCATAAAAAAAAATAAACTATAAAAAAAAAATAAAAAAAACTCAAACAAACAATCTATAAACATCTATAAAGAAAATTTAAAAAAAACTAGAACTAAAAACTAAAATAATGCTCTAATAAACTAAAAACTAAATCCAATCAACTAACTAGAAGAAAAAAAATAACAACAATAATCAACAATTCCATAAACTAAAGTTAACTGAATATCTCCCAAATAAAAACCAACAACCATCTGTACTGTCCCTATGAACTATTCTATTCTCCAATTTAATAAAATAAGTAAATAAAAGTCAAGAGATCAGACATATAGTGAACAACAACCTCAACTCCTCACCACCAGACCACTAACCTTGACACAAAACACAAAAAAACTCTAAACCAGAACTACTCTAATCACCAACCTCACTTACTAGAACATAAAAAAAAAAAAATTAAAGAAAAAATAAGACACACATTGAAAAAAATCTCGAAATAATAATAGAATGGATGTAAACATCATGCATACCATCCCTACCTCAAGAGAACTCAAAAAACAGTAGTCTCAGAACCCACCCCCCCAAAACAAAAACTCATCATGCTAATAGACAATCAAACCAGACATCAATAACAAGTCACCAAGTCAAAAAAAATCTATCCAAAATATAAGAAAAGACAGAACAAGAAAAGATCAACTCTCCTAGAGAAAATCATATCGTCCCCCAACAGTAGAAAATACGTTTGACCCTAGCACATGAATCAACTCCAATAAAAAATCCCTCAATCCACACCAACAAAGAGAAGGAATTAGAAAAAAGAAACTCCTACATATAGTAACATAACTCATACCATAAACCAGACTACCTAATAGAACCAAATACTATAAAACGCCAAAGTATACTACTATAAAATCGATCATCAAAAACTAATAATAAAGACAATAAAAACTAATGCAACCAACTAAGAAGATACAACTAAGCTAAAAAAAAATACTGTTTTCCTCATAACAAACTGTGTGTGTGTGTGTGAGAGTACACTAAAACTTACTCTACATGTCTGTTAATAGACTTGTATCCTAACAACACTAAAATAGATGTCAAGAAAACTCCCAAACAATCATAATATAAATGTTGTTATAATATATTTAATGATCAAAAATCCCAAAATCATAAACCGATCAACAAACATAAAATCAATAAATCAGAAACACTAGATAAAGATATAATATAAGACTCACCAATTATATATGTAGATGAAATCCTGAGTCTATCCAAGTCCAGACATGTCTCTCTAACTAGACATAGTCTCACAGTCTAAAGACTGTGTAAAAAAAGACCCATCTCTACTACTAAAACTAATAAAGAGACCATATAGCAGCACACACATCATAACCCATCCAACACAACAAAATCAACTCAAAAATAAGTACAAAACACCAGATAACCCAACTCCCTCACCCCAAATGTATGAAACAACTCATAAACATGATCCACACTAAAACCCAGAGAGAAAAACACCCATAGACTAAGAGAAAACCCCATATATATAAAACCACATGAAATTAAAAATCCAAAGATCCACAGTCCCCTCCGCGCGTTGCGATTATACCTCATAAAAGAACTAGAGAAAGAGTGCTACAAGATCATCACAGACACACTAAAGAATAAGCTAAAGCACCAAGATAATACTGTTAATAAATAAAAACCATACTCAGATCAGACATACCCTCCCTCTATATCACCAATCCCAGATAAGATAACATATGTATTGAGTGTCAACATCAACTAGAAGAAAAATAAATCATAAAGTAATAACTCGCAAAAACTACAGATGAAGAATGTCTAAGAACAAATGAAAAGAGTATGAGTGTGTCCATAGATGTACATCACCCCATAGTATACAGTACTGTAAAACTAAAGTACAGTTCAAGACGTAAGAATCTCCAGAACCGACCTATCCACCTGTGTGTGTCCAGAACAATATAAAATGAATGAAAAAACATAACCAGATCAAGATAAAGTAGACAAGTACTACCAGAAATAATCAATACAGAGAACTGTGTGTGACCAAATAAACCACAGTGACACTAACAACCATAAACATAGCTCAAAAAAAAAACTTCACATAAAATGTCATTAAGACTCCATGACACAAGTCATCCGAACATACTCTATACTCTGTTCTCACTCGTCACTAAAGATAAAAAACC
>BQNB010078988.1:15000-27655 GCA_026074375.1 Tanacetum coccineum
AATCTATAGTGAGAGAATATACGTTCTAAAAAAAATACACCATACCAATCCTAACACCCATCAATATAAGACTCTACAAAAAAATAACAATCCTAATGAATATTAGAATCTCATTACTACAATATCTTCTTCAAACCATATGAAAAGATCCCATCAAAATGATAACACACTCGTCCACCCACATACTCAGGATAGATTAAACCTTGAGAATTAATAGAATTCAAAAAAAAAACTCACACAACTTATAAAAAGTATGACTGTATCAATAGAGACTATCAATATCATATCATCAGATCACAGTCCAATACTGTGAATCCTCCAACAAGTCTCCTACAAATAATACTAAGAGAAGTCAATGTGTCCTAGTTCGAATCAATAACTACAACTGAAAATGTCACTACTGATCACCTGTAATCAGAGATCACAATCATTGTGAATCAACCAAACCGATACAAAGACTAATCACTCCATAACTAAACAACTGTCTAAAATATCAAACAATAAAACTGCATAGACAGACAAGACTGTTCCTAGAAGACAGAATATCCGTATATCAAAGTCCATCTACAGTATTAAAATATTCATGTTGTGTTACTCAACTATCCTATAATAACTACTAGCATACCCTCCCCTCTAAAGATCCCACTCGATATCACAGAACAAAGACCTCTCTATAGAATCTCACTGACCTAAAATAAAAAAACACATCTCAAAAAAAAAAAGTGCTTCAACTCTATATCACAAACACAAGATCCCAATGATAAACCTAATAAATCAATACTGTTTGTTACAGATACAAAAGATATCAAAAAGCCTACCATAGAAAAAGACAATTGTGTGTCATCTCCTACCCTCATGTGAAGTCTAGAAAAGATCCTAGATTCTCCAAAGAGTAATATAGTACAATGTGATGCCCAAATAAAAAACATACACACAGTATATAGTAAAGAAGAAACCAATAATACAAATGTCTACAAGAATACTGTCCTAAGAGAAAAAATCAAACAAAAAAAGAAGACTTCCCTACATGTATAGAAATTTACTAACACCATCAATAAAAATGTAGAGATAAAATTTATGATGAAGAATTCATCAACTATATAAAAGTATAAAGAAAATTGAAAACACCTAACAGAGTCTCAACAATCGTGTCACATGATATATCGTCCAACATCCACATACAAAGACCAGATGAATAAATAAACTGTGTCATACTACCAGAAGACAAAATTACTCTCATTGGAACTGTCACCTAAAGTGAGACCAAAAAAAACTCCAAAAAAAATAATTTCATACAGACCTGCCTGTACCTATGTAGTAGTCAAAGTGAATGAAAAATTATCCAATAGAAACATTACAACAGTCACCACCCCAAAAACAAATAATCAATAATGATAGCCATGCATAAAAAGAAAGATAGAAGACACCAGACTAAAATATATAAATTTAATAAGAATTGAGACAACCCGAGTGAATACATCAATCTCTAAGAACAAAGTCAAGATCTAGAAAAAATAAAATGAGAATCATATCAAGAAGTAGTTTAAGTTGCTGTAAATTTTAGAGTTTTTGACTTTATATAAAGTACTAGTAGAGACATGTAAACAAATAAAGTGTGACACTGTCAAATAAGAATACGACATGTAGAAACTATGTACAAATGTACAAACTAAAACCAAGTCACTGTTAGTTCCAATTTATATTATACATTGTCCGTAATAAAAGTAAGACTAACGCCAACAAATTCGAAGACTGTTGTAGTATCAAGAAGTTGTTTCTGTATTATGTATAGTTGGTAGTTAATAAACCTTATCTTAACTTCTAAGGACCTATAAGTCAGAAGTTATAGACAAGAGTAAGCTTTGATTTTTGTGTATGATGAATGTAGATCGTATTTGTTGAGAGCTTGACAAATTCGATATATATGTGGTACATTGTTTGTGTGCTATTGTGTAATTGTTTGACCTAGACACTTATAAAAATTCATGAGGTCATGTTCAAGAATGCATGTGTAGAAGTAGAGCTCTGTGAAAAAAGGTTATTATGGCCTTGTTTTTGTGAAACATGTTTAGACTTCTACAGATTGCTTTTGGTGTTCATGTGTGTGGGTTCTTGTTGTGGTATTTATGTGAGTCTTAGATTAGTGATCATTGTGTTGTGAGTTTGGAAGGGTTCTGTAGTATTGTTTTGAGGTATGTTTGTCGTTGACTTTTTTCTAGGTGTTTCTTTGTCGGATGGTCATCCGTGATGTGGTGGTGTCTATGTGTGGTGCTGTAGAAATTGCTTTGTGTTTGGGTGAAAACTATTGTGAGATCGTGTCTTAATTCGCGTAATAAATGATTCTCGAGACTTATTGTTTGATGTATAGTTTATTAGAGAAATATGCTTGATGTGTGTTAAGTTTTGTTGATTTTTGTGTTTGTAGTTCTTTGATGTATTAGGAAGGTCTGTTTTGTGTGTAGGAGTGTCTGGTTGTAGTGGGTAGTGTTGAATGGTTGTTTTTTATTTTTTTTTTTTTTTTTTTTTGTTTGTTTTTAGATTAGAGTGTAGTTTTTTTTTTTATATGGATTTTATTTTTTTTTTTTGTTTTTTGTTTTTTTTGTTTATTTTTAGATTATTTATTTGGTTATTTAATTTTTGTTTTTGGATTTTTTTTTTAGTTTGTAGTTTTAGTTTTTTTTTTTTTTTTTTTTTTTTTTAGATTTTTTAGTTTTCTTTTTTTTTTTTTTTTTTGTTAGTTAGTCTTTTTTTAGACTTAGTTTTTGTTTTTTTTTAGTTTATTTTTTTATGTTTTTTTTTTTTTTCATTATTTTTTGTTTTGTTATTGGTTTATTCTTTTTTTTTTTAGAGTTTTGTTTTTTTAAGATCAGTTTAGTTGATTTTATTTATTTTTTTTTTTATTTTTTTGTTTAAGATTTTGTTTTTGTAGGGTGGATTTTTTTTTTTAGAATTATTTTTTAATTTTTAGATTTTTTGTAGATTTTTTTTTTTCTTTAGTCTTTTTTTTTTTTTTTTTGTTTTTTTAGTTTGTTTTTTTTAGGGTTTTTTAGGTTTAGTTAGTATGTTTTTTTCTTTTTTTTTTTTTTTTCTTTTTTAGTTTTTTTTTTTTGTTTTTAGGGTTTTTTTTTTTTTTATTTACTTTTTTTGTTTTTTTTGTTATGTTTGTTAATTTTCTTTTAGTTTTTTTTTTCTTTTTTTTGTTTTTTATTTTTTTTATTTTTTTAGGATGTTTTGTTAGTTTTTTTTTTTTTTTTAGATTTTTTTTTTAGGTTGTTGTTTTTTGTTTCTTTTTTTTTTTGTTTTGTGTTAGAATTTTTTTTAGTTTTTGTTACTTTTTTTTTTTTTTTTAGATTTTTTTTTATTTGTTTTTTTTTTTTGTGTTATTCGATTTTTTAGTAGTTTTTTAGTTTTTGTTTTTGTTAGATTATAGTTTTTTTTCTTTTGTTTGGTATTGTTTTATTTTTTTTTTTTTAGAATTTTTTGTTTGTTTTTAGTTATAGTTGTAGATTTTTTTTTTTATTTGATTTTTTTAGTTGTTTATTTCTTTGTTTTTTTTTTTAGTTTTTTATTTAGTTTTTTTTTTTTTATTAGATTAGAATTTTTCTTTTCTTTTTTTTTTTTTATTTTTTTTTACTTTTTTTTTTGTAGAGTTTTTTAGAATTTTCTTGTTGTTTTTTTTTTTTTTTTTTTGTTTTTTTATTGTTTTTTTTTTGTTTAGTTTTAGGTTTTGTATTTTATTTTTTTTTTTTTTTTTTTTTTTTTATTTTGTTTTTTTTTTTTTAGAATTTTTTTTTTTTTTTTTTAATTTGTTTTTTTTGTGTAGTTATTTTTTATTTTAGTTTATTTCTTTTTTTTTGTTATTTTTTTTTTTTTTTTGTTTTTTTTTCTTTTTTATTTGTATTGCTAGTTTTATTTTTATTTTTTTTTTTAGAATTTTTTTTTAGTTGTTCCTTTTTTTTTGTTTTTTTTTTTTGTGTTTTTTTTTTTTGTTTTTGTTTTTTTTTTTTTTTTTTTTTTTTTTGTTTTTTTTTTTTTTAGATTTTGTTTTTTTTGTTTTTTTTGTTTTTTTGGTTGTTTTTTTAGATAGTTTTTTTTTTTTCTTGTTTTTTTTTTCTTTTTTGTTTTTTTTTTATTAGTTTTTTTTATTTTTTTTATTTTGTTTTTTTAGTGTTTTTTTTTTCTTTGTTTTTTTAGATTTTTTTTTTTTTTTTTTTGTGTTTTTTTTAGTTTTTATTTTTTTTTTTTCTTTTTTTTTGGTCGTTTTTTTTTTTTTTTTTTTTTTTTTTTAGTTTAGATTTTAGGGTAGTTTTAGAATTTTTTTTTAGTTTTTTGTTTTTTGTTAGCTTTAGTTTTTTATTTTTTTTGTTTTTTAGATTTTTTTGTAGTTTTTTTTTATTTTTTTTTTTTTTTTTTTTTTTTTTTTTTTTTTGTTTTGTTTTTTTTTTTTTTTAATTTCTTTGTTTTTTGTTATTTCTTTAGTTTTTTTTTTTAGTTTTTTGTTTTTTTGTTTTTGTTTTTTTTTTAGTTATTTTTTTTTTTTTTTTTTTTTTTAGTTTGTATTTGTTAGATCTTTTTATTTTTATTTTTTTTTTTTTTTATTTTTTTTGCTTTTGTTTTTTAGTTTCTTCTTTTAGTTTTTTTTTTTTCTCTGTTTCTTTTTTTGTTAGTTTTTAGTTTTATTTTGTTAGAATTAAACTCAAGCCTCTTGAAGTACGAGATCCAAAAATCAGTTGATTCTAAACAATAGACTGAAATGGTTTAGCCGCATTGCAGAGCGCGTATACAAAGTTTTGTTAGAAAGTTATGATAGCTGATTTTAAATTTATGTTTATAAAACCTTTTGGTTGTGTGAAGTTTATAATTGATTTGTTCTGAATTTGAAGATGATTGTACTTGATTTTGAATCTGTTGAAGTTATGAAGTTATTAATTATGTGTGAAATTTGATTCTTTGAAGTAAGCTTGTTGATGTGAATTGTGAAAGATTTAATTTTTTGAGTTTAGTATGCGAAACTTGGTTTGAGCTGGATCTGCAATTTATAAAAACTATAATGGCGTTTTTGGAAGTTTACTATTTGTTGAATATTGAAAACGGTACAGATTAAGGTAGATTTAGAAAGAAGTTATTTTAGTGTTGTATGAGTTGATAATGATATTTACAGTTGTTTAATGTGAAGTTGAGATTAGTTAGAAATATTTTGATTCACAAAGTAAAAACGCTTTTTATAAAACCTTCTTTATATTAAAAACCCAAAGTCGGCGGATTGATTCATTTATTTTTGGATGTTTCGGATGAAAGTCCGATGATATTTACTAAAGACTAACCTTCCTTAAAAACAAGATCCAAAAAACTCCTCCTAAAAAAGAAAAAGAAAGAACCAACAAAAATACTCTCAACCTTCGGTCCTTTATTTAATTTTTTTCTTTTCCTTCCTTCTCTTTTCTCTCTATACCTCCCCTAATTTTAAACACCAACAACCTTTAGGAGAGGGCCAAGGTAGGACAAAATTACTTAACATAATAATTCAGTGTGGATTATTCATCAACAACCAATCTTTTTACTCATAGGGACGGTGGAATGTTTATCCACTAATATGCATCGAAAAATCGAATGCAACATTGCACAAATTATGTTCAGAAATAACAATTTTGGACCCATTAGACCATTGGGGCGGGACTAAGGTGGTTTGAGTCAGTATACAACATTCTTAGTGAGTTTTTTAAGTTTTAATTGTTTGTTCAGGACATTTCTTGGAATTCCGACCCAGTGAGTGGAATATATTCTTAAAATCTTATGACAGATTTACCAAAAGAGTTCTCCTTCAATGACTTGCTCACTTGAAGATGTTGAAGAAAACACATCGTAGGCAAAGGTATGTCTTCTTTCTAAACTTCTTAGAATTTAGATTATGTGTTAAATGGTAAATGATTATTTATTATCATGTTACAAGTAGTATTTGCTAAACAAATAAGTTATAGTTAATGGTATAATCTATTCTTGTAGAAATAGTGTAGTCACTAGAAATACCATTTGTTGGTTTTCAAGAATTAAGAGAAATCATTCAGTTTGAACTCTTCTCTCACGTTGTTAAAATTAGGATTCTCTACGTACCACTATAAAATAGAAATCTTCTATGACCACTAGTAGCGAACTCACGTAGATGAAGAAAAGTGAGTTAGTGGGTAATTATTAATATAGAAGTAGGATTAGTTTTACATCTTACGCCGGAAAGGCATGACATCAAAACACTATGAATGAAACAAACCCCCTTCGACTAAGTCGTCCGCCTCGTCTACACTTCTATAATAAACTACGTCTATTAAAATCCTCTCATCAAGCTTTAACTCTATTCTATTATTCTATCGTCACATATTTATCATCTCTCAAATACTCTAAATCGTAACAATTAATTATTTCATCCGAAGTAATTAATTTATTCAATTAATAAGAAGTTGATTAAAAACGTTACTAAATCCTCGTTAAATCTTCTCTCGGCTTGACACCTTGATTATCTCATCCGAAGTAATCAAAGTATTTTTAATTAACGAAAAGTTAATTAAATTGTCAAGTATTTTTCTCTCGTCTTCAACTTCGTTATTTTGACAACTAGATTATCTAAAATAATATTACTAGTAGCTCCCGACGTATTTTGATAATTGTATATTTACAAAACTAGTCAAAATCAAAAAACAAATTTTTTTCTCAGATAGGCGGCCCCCTTATAATTAAGGGGACCGGCCGTGTTAATGTGAGCGGCCCCCTTATCTTTAAGGGGACCGGCTATTCAATTCGCCAAACAAACTCCTTTCCTGCGTTAAACACTAAACCAAACACTCATTCTAGTTCTTCCCTCTTCCCATTCTACTGTGTGACGAAAACAACATCACCAAAACCATAAAATCCAATCCCTAAACATAAAATCAATCATAATTCGCAAGGGGCAATCACCAACAACTCGATTAACAACACCTATTGTAAGATTTTCTTTACTTTTCTCCTTCGATTTCATCCAATTTTGATCTTAATCAAAATTGGGTATTTTTCATAAGTTTTGTATCTTTTATATTTTTATGATTAGGTCTAAGAAATCCATAACTATAATGATTCCCGTAGTCTTAGGAATTCAAGATTTTCAATAGGATTGAGTCACAATTTTTTTTACTAAGAAATTTCAAAACAAAAGTCTATACATTGTTGATTCATGCCAAAAACACGTTAAAATGATTATACATTGTCTATCGAAACATACATACCTAAATTCTTATTTTTTGAATAAATGAATAAAGTTTTATAAAAATAAAGGGGTGTTTGGTTCGTTTCTTATGATCGATTTTTAGAGTCGAAATGACCATCACTATATTTTTGTCACTTGTATAAATACATAACTAACTTGTATAAGTAATCAAGATATATAATTCATATATATATTGATACATTTTATAAAAGGTATAAAATAAAGGGACATTTGGTTTAACGGTTTAAAATATAGTGTTGAGTCAAAACAAACACCATTTAACTCTCGTCAAGTTAAAAATAATGAACTAATATTTGTCAACAAAATATACAACTTAACGTATATCTTTCGACAATTTTAGTCAAGTCTTGTATTGATTAGGGAATGTTTGGGTCATTTCCTAGATGTTGAAATATATAACTAATATATATTTTTTGACATCCTAGATTAAGTGAAAAATAAATTAAGGAACATATGGATTACTTCTTAGGTTTTTATTTTTAGAGTCGAAGTAATCCTTGTCCTGCATTTGTCGTTTTTCAAAACTTTATTTTTTTATTTCTTTTTTCTTTTAATAATTTATTTCGTTGTTATCTTGTTTAGGTGATAAACATGCCTCGGGCAACAGTTGGTGATACATCTCTTACCCGTTCTTACATTCCCAAAGTATCCCAAACACCCGGTATTTCTCATACTATCGCACACTTCTACAAACCTATCAAAAATTGATGCATTCATGAGGGTATAGTTGTTGATCAACTTTACTACACATCTTATCACATTGATCGTTGTTTTTCTAACATACGTCTCAATTGTCTCTACGAAATTAATGAGCCAATTGTCTCTCGTTTTATTCTGGACTTTATAGTCAAGCCACTCTTCAAAGAGATGACTCCGGCGTCATTCTCATCTCCTTCATGATTCAAAACGAACTCTCTCCCTCCAACAATTCGGTCAAATCCTCATAATACCATTCAATGGCCAAGCCGTATTCACAAACGAATGGGATCTTGGTTCTCTTGCATACTCTCAAAAAACTGAAAGACCATATCATACCGACCTTCCTACTCCTGAAGAAATTCATTAATTTCTTCAATTTCAACGTGTTGACCTTAACCGCACCATGAAACACAAATACGTCATTATTTCACCAAATCAAGTTCTAACCAAAGAACTTAGACAAGACTTGAAGAGATGGAACAAACTTATTTATGAGAATGTGTTCGGACTAGGAGGACACCGGGACCATCTCCCGGCTTGCCTTGCTCATATATAATATTGTATCATAGCCGAGCAACAATATAATCTTGCCTATTTCTTTGTCAAAAGAATCGAAAGTGCACATGCAACTCCTAAAGCCCATCTTCCTTATGGTATGTACTTGACACGTCTCTTTCGAAATGTTATGGAACACTACCCTCACCTTGAAAATTGCATTTACAATGCCGTTGATCGTGTCATACGTCCACTCGCTTTGAAACAAACCCAGAAACCCCGAAGTGATCTAGGAAAAGCCCGTCACTCTGTCTCATCAACTTCCACCCATCATAACCGTGGATCTTCATCTCACCAAGAAGATGATCATGAGGATGATGGTGCTTCTCGTGCTAGTACCTCATCTCCTACTACTTACCTAAACTCTCTCGGACCTCTCGATTACCAAAAATATGACGTTCCCACTTCTTCTGAACAAAATGATGATCTTCTCTTTGAGCGTTAAACTGACTTGCTCAATGAAACATAACAAATGCATAAGGAACTTAGAGGTGGATTCAAATCGTTTGGCAAGAAATTACGAGGAGCCTTCTGGAAGAAAAAGAAATGAAGACTTTGAAGGATGATTAGCTTAGTAGAATAATCTGTTTAGGACTTTATGTGAACTTATGTTTATATTTAATTAATTGTGTGATGACAACCCGACTTGGTCGGAAGAACTTGAACTTGTTCAACTTGCTTAGGACCTTTAATATTTATGAATTATTAGTATGCTCTTATAATTATGCATCCTTGTTTTATAAATTTTGATTATTGCAAACATACATGATATACTTGATTTCATGCATATATATATTCACATGGGACTTGCTGCAAATTGACCACCAAAACTAGGGATGGCAACGGGGCGGGTTTGGGGCGGGGCGACCATCCCCATCCCCAAACCCGCTTACTAATGTTCTCCCCAAACCCGCCCCGATCCCCGTCGGGGATTTAATCGGGGCGCCCCGTTGGGGCGTGATGCTCCCCCAAACCCGCCCCGTACTAATCGGGGATCTTATCGGAGTGTTCTCTTTGTGTGCAATTCTCGACCAAAGCCGCACCATTTCATATTTATTATTATTTTTAGACTGTTAGCAATAACTTGAAGAATTAAAAACTTATTAATAATCAATTACAAACAAGGTTTATTAAGTTTCACGATAATATCATACATGTATAATGATAAATTACACTATAAAGAAGTTAAATCTTAAAAATATGATATTAAACAAGTTTCTATAATAACAATTTTGCAATATTACAAAGATAAAAATATTAACAATATTAGAGAAGTACTTATTTATTACGTAAATAGTAACAAAATATTATATAAATATACATATATTTTTATATGTGTATATATTAATCGGGTGGGGCGGGGCGGGGATGTTATTCCCCACTTTCGCCCCAAACCCGATTAAAAATCCCCGTTTAAGCCCCAAACCCGCCCCGTAACCCGATAAGCATGCCCCGCCCCGCCCCAATTATTTCGGGTTTCGGGTTACCCCGTCGGGTTCGGGTTTTTTTGCCATCCCTAACCAAAACACAATATTTCTCACAAATTTTTTACAAAAATCAAATTTTTGGTCGTCTGAAAATCACTAGATGGGCGGCCCCCTTAACTCATAAGGGAGGTCCCTTAAAGATAAGGGGGCCGACACCTTAATTAAGGGGACCGGCTATCTGATTCACGGATTTTACTGTTTTTTCTACTTTTTGACTCCCTTTTACCTAGCCTCAGCTATCCTTACCCAGAAAACTCGAACATATTTTAGAAATTCTTAAACTAATTCTAATCCATTCCATTTCCAAACCTTTCTCATCCAATAAATTCCCTTCAAATGTTCACCACCATTTCATCATCTTCTTTATTCTCTATCAACCACCATAAACCACCATGGCATCCACTAGAGCTTCCATTTCCAAAGCTTCTAAAAGACCAAAAATCAACATCATTCCACGAAAACAATTGTTTGTGGATCTAACTCATGATGACACTAAAACCCCATCACCCAAACATCAACTCTCATCCCCTAGTGCTCCTAATACACCTTCAAAACCACCATCAATCAAAGGCACTTCCTCATCCTCCATTGACTACACACCCAAATCACCAACATCATCCACATCATCATCAACTAATGGTTACTTGAACTCACCAACATCTCCTCCTCCAAGAGTTACTCCACCACCTCCAACTCAAGAAAATGCATCAATGGACATCACTCCCACCCTTTCACCAATTACCCTACTTGATTCCAATTTAATACTCCATCACCTTCTCCACCTATTTTTGGGCATCCTATTCCTTGGAACCTTCTTGAGGCACATGGAGACTCACGTTTATGTTGCATTCGCAACCATACTCTTATATTTGGATTAAGAGATGAACTCCAATACATGTTTTCTTACATAGAACACATGCTCTTACAACCTCCACCACCCAATTCACCACCACCACCATCACTTTCACCAAACTAAACATACCATATGTTTAGCCATTTTCAAATAATTGTCAACCAAACCTTTTGCAAGCAAGTCCTATGAAATTCTAAAAATATTAAGATCTTTGTAGTTTAATTTTATGTATGTTGTATTAATATGCTTCAAGCATATTATTTCTATTTGATGTATGCATGCTTGTGTGTTATACACAATTATTATATTTAATATGGCATGGATCTTTAAGTCTTATGTATTTAATTATGCACTTAACTTTTTTAGTTGAATTTATATATATATATATAAAATATTTCTATATATATAGATATATATTATATATATATATATATATATATATATATATATATATATATTTATTTATTTATGGTTATTAATTCACACAAATTTCTTGACAAATGTCAATTATTATCAACATGCTCTATTATTTTTCCTTTTTACTTGCTATATGTTAGAAAATGGTTGTCTTGTTCTTCTAACTTGTTCTTGTAGCAAAGTCATCATAGCTCGATTCCTTGGTGCCATCGAACGAAGGGGAGCAAACATCAAGGGGGAGCATTTATTCTGTCGATTCTACACACAATCATCGATGAAGCCTTTTTGATTCTACAACAAGGAGAAAAAATAGAAATAAAACTCACTAAATACTTGTTTAAAAATAATTTTACATTTAATGAGTTTAGATTTTGTAATAATAAAAAAAAGAGATTGTTGATAGAAATAATGCCTAAAAACGTTATTAATATTTTTCGACCTCTCTACGTTTTGATAATCACAAAATGTAAAAACGATTAATGAAAAATTATTCGTAAACAAGTAATTAGTAGTAAATTTTCATTTCGAAAATTTAATCACTTAAAGGTATGAATAAATAAATGCTTAATGCATTTTATGATCAAAAGAATTTTTATTCAACCTCACATTTTTTATAAAAATGTCACAAACATTTTTATAACTTTTACAAAATATTTTTAGATTTAAAAGAAATGTTTTATTCAAAATAAATATTTTAAATTCAAATTTTTTACCTAAAAACGGCTAGAAATGTTTCAGAAAACACCTCCCCTAGAAAAGACGAAAAAGGGAGCGTCTGGGCTAGGCGGCACCCTTAATTATAAGGGCGGTCCCTTTAATTATTAAGGGGAACGGCACCCTAGTTAAGGGGACCGCCCAGACAAAAAGGCAACTCATTTTGCCAATAAATACTAGACTATTCCCCTACCGATTTTCTCACCTTTTGCACAGACTTTCTTTATGTTCTAAATCAGTTTATAATCTCCTACAATCTTTTGATCATTTAATCATAAAGCTTTGTTTTCAAGTGATCCAAGCTTAATTCCTCAACTGCAATAGAAGAATACATCTTATCATCAAGTTAAGAAGTGTTATAGTTTAGTTGGTGTTGTTGTGAAGTTGTATTAGATCTTGTAAATCATTTGTGTATATTGTGAAGGTGTGTATTGTAGTTGTGTATAATAGTTAAATTGTGGTGATCATTGAAATTATAGTTAGATCGTAGTGATCATAGTAAGTAGTGTTAGATTTGTGTGATCGTAATAGTATCTAGGTGAAGTGAAGTTGTGAAGCGTAGTGAAGTTGTGAAGTGTAGTGAAGTTGTGAAGCGTAGTGAAGTTGGAAAGTGATGTGAAGTAGTGAATTGTTGTGAAGTAGTGCGGTTAGTATTTTAGTCCTCAAAATACAAAA
>BQNB010078990.1:0-30384 GCA_026074375.1 Tanacetum coccineum
CTATTACTATTCTGTTATATAAACAGACTTAACTAAAAACGACCAGTACTAACTATAGTACTGCTATTCTACCAGTACTAACTTCAGTACCGCGAGACTTAACTTAGTACTGCTAGTATTAACTTAGTACTGCCAGAACTAACTAATACTACCAGACTTAACTGTTATACTAGCAATATTAAGTCTTTTACAATCTATTTCCCAACACATTTTCTATCAGAAAAGAAGAAAGTGTCTCATACCAAGCTCTAGGGGCTTGATGAAGACCATAAAGAGATTTAATCACCTTATAGACTTTGTTTGGATGAGCAAGATCAACAAAGCCTGGAGGTTAATAGACATACACCTCCTCTTCAATAGTTCCATAGAGAAATGCACTTTTAACATCCATTTGGTAGACAGTAAATCCCATGTATGATGCAAAGGCTAAAAATAACCTGATTGCCTCTATCCTGGCAACAGTTGCAAAAAAAACCTAATCATAATTATTCCTTCTATGTCTAAACCATTATGCCTACAGCTTGGCTTTGTTTCTTCACAATCAATAACCTTCTCTCATCCCTTTTATTCTTAAAGACCCACTTTGTGCCAATTGCCTTTTTCCACAGATGGCAAATCAACAAGTATCACACCTTCCTGTATTTTGAATACAGCAATTCTATTGCTTCGCTTCACCCAAGCTTTCATTTTGTAAGGCTTGTGATATTTTTCTTTGGTTCTTCTTGGAGAGAATGCTTGCTAACTATTAGTTCTGTGAAATTATTGTTATAGTTTATTCTGTTTGGAGATGTAGCTCACCAATGCTTGTTGTGCTGAAGAAGCCTTTTGAATCTTTCCTCTTGTTTGAACTGCTAACTTAGGATCTCCTAAAATTTGATCTTTTGGATGATTTTTATGAATTCTGAGTGTGGGAATAGGACTGACATTAATGGTGTCATCCATATTGTTGAAATCAGCCACCGCACCAATCATTTATTCCTCATCATTGGCTACATTGAATATGCCATCATTTGAAACAAATGCAATTGAATCATTCTAAATTTGGACTATTTAGACTCAATGGGCCTAATCAGCCATTAGGGAAAGTAGATGCCATCATAGGTATTTTCCTCAGATAGACAATGATGATTCACCAGCATTTGCTACACTGTGAGAGTACTAAAAGCACTCAACACTATGGCTGTGGTAGAAGTACTAATAGATGACCTACATGTATAAGTTTGTTAATACATATGTGCTTGAGCTGTCCTCTTTTGAGATGCAATATTCCTCTTTTCTTCTTCAAAGCTTGTCTTGTTGCATCATCCAGAGCTTTAGACAAACATCTCTTCGTGCAATCTTCTTATCTCCCAGTTCATCATGCATGACTTGTTCATCTCTTGTCATCTGATGTTGTTCATTCAGCAACATCTTTCTGATCTTGATAAATCATTGTCTTTAGGAAGAAATTTCAGAAGGTTTTTCATGCTGCAGACATGGAGCAACATTCTTCTACTAGAATTCCTTAAAAATTTTTTAATTTTTTTAAGCCTATGAGGGTGTAGTGATCAGCAGTATGTATTCACTGAGTAGGTCCTTCACTCATTTTCCTGTATGAAAATGCAACATAAGAATCATTGCTGTACCTGCATCCACATTAATACCCCCCCCCCCACATGCATTTTACTACACTAACAGGAATATAGTTCATTGTATTGCGTAGAAAATCATGATCACAACATCACAATTTGGACAGATCTGCACTTTTGTTGATCTTCTAGAAAATTAATTGTGCTGATTCCTCTTCTACCCTTTTGGTCCTGTTGTTGTATACTCTAAAGGTTTACTACTGTACGAGTATCCAAGCAAATAACCTTCATAGATTGCCTATCAAATTTGCCCACAAGAAGAAAGGTGTTTAAAATAGTCATGGGGCACCCAAAAGGATATACTTAAAACTATATAATAGTGATCTTACCTATTATAGTTCATAATGTGTCTATTTTGAGGTTGGTCCTAATACCCTATTTCAGTACATAGCTGGACAATTATTACTGCCTCTGCCAAAATGGGATCAGGTAAAAGTGAGTCTATAACATAGTTCTAGTAGCCTTCAATTCAGGGTCTGTTATTCCCTTTCTGCAACACCATTCTGCTATGGAGTTCTAGCCACACTAAACTCCCTTTTTATTCCTTTCTTAGCACAGAATTCATTCATAGCATGGTTCTTAAACTCTGTCCCATTATCACATCTAATGATTTTAACATTATGATTCAATTAGTTTTCTAAGCCTATGATAAATTTACAAAGGATTTCAGATGTTTCATCCTTAGTAGCTAAGAAAATACCCAAAATTAATCTACTGAAATATCAGTCACAACCAACAATAGTACCTTTTCTTGTTAAATTCTTCTACAGAGACAGGTTCAAATAAGTCCATATGAGTAATTCTAGGGGCTTTCTGATGATTCTTTCTAACTTGGCCTTACAGGAGGCCTTATGTTGCTTACCCTTCTTGCAGGCAACACAAGTGTGGTCATTCACAAAAACTTTTAAAGGTAAGCCTCTAACTAGGTGACCTTTAACAAGTTTGTTTATATTTTTGAAATTCACATAACCTAATCTCCTTTGCCATAATTTAGACTCGTAAGCCTTTTTTTTTTTTTTTACTTTGCATTTGACATATAAACAAGTTACTACTCCAAATGGGGAACAATGTTCTTCTAAGTACAAGCGGTTATCATAATTCCTTTCTAGGCAGCTCTAAGTCCCAACCTAACTCTTAATCAAGAAGACTTAAAGCTTGGTGAACGGTAAGGCAACTCTATCTCAAGAAAAAGGACACTATTTTTCTTGTCACACATTTGTGAGACAGAGAAAAGGTTAAACTTAAGTTCTTATTTTTTTTTTTTTTTTTTACATATTAAACATCATCAAAGTTAAATTAGCAGTTTCCTGATTTTACCTTTACCCGTTTTTTCACCCTCCTTTGGGATCACTTCTAAAAAAGTATAAAGCCTTTATTTAATCTTCATAGTCTAAACCGATAAGCTATGTTGCTGCCAGTATATGGCGAGAGCAACCAAATATCCACCACTGTATGATCCTGTAAAACAAGATCTCTGATCTAGCCTAGCACATAAGTAAGAGATATAGTAATCTAATTAGGGACCAAGCCATTACAGACTTGGGAATACCATTTTGGGTCATTATATCAACCTTCTTGAGCATGAAGATCCAATGTCTTTAAGAAGGACACATTGATCTTAAGTAATTTCCCATTAGGCCTCGATCACCACCTTGCTTATTCCATGGTCTGAATCCATCTTACCTCATTACCCGGTATTAACTCACTGCTCTATGTCCCGCAGAGTCCATATCTTTGAACCCCAAAAGTTTTAACATCTTGTTTCTAAGTTTTAGGTCTAAAAGCGAGTTTTATGTACAGTAATGACCTCTTGATTGTGAATATGAGGCTCTTGTCTTACATTTTCCATTCTTAGGTAATATTGGTCTAACTACACTTACTAGTTTGGTGATCGTTTTTGGGGTAAATGGTCTCTGCAGTACTAACAGATCTACTAGCATTACTAACACTGCCTAGCTTGTATTAATTGTTTGTACTGCTTTTTTCTCATTTGCACATAACAGGATTCACCTAAACCTGTTTCTAGTTAGTACTCCTAATAGGGACAAAAAGTCTTCTTGTTGAGGGTAGTTCAATTTATTTACGAAAATTTTCGTTGCATTAACACCTTTTAGCACTTATCCATACTGGCTCTTGACCCAACTTTGACCAGTATTGACCACCCATTCTTTAGCTTTGTTTCAGGCGCTCTTTTTGTCACTAAAAAAATCACAAATCTTTGATTAAATGGTCAGTGCTATCGTACATGCAAAGACGAAGATTTTATTTTCTTTATATCCAATTCTGCTTTAATAGATGTCTTGACCAATTTTTTCAACTTAAGTTTTAGCCTGTTTGAGTTTCATTACGTCTTAACAGGACCTAACTTCAGACACATGCATTCTCATAATCTGAGTTCGATATCCTCAATGTTTGAATTTATCTTTCGTTATGTTTGGTGTTGACACAATGATTCATTGACAGACTTAGGTTTGTAAACATATTATCTTCATTTGCCATTACCTACAGTCTCAATAGTTTTAGATTTACTGGTGTCAGCATTAAAGCTCAGTTGTTTTTGACTCAATGGTAATTTTCTTTAATGGCTTATTCATCTAAACCTGCAAATGATATGCCATCTCTTGGGGTTAGGAAATTCCCTATTATAGGAGGGGGAACAACATGATAACCTGTACTGCCCATTTGGAAAAACCTATCATTTGCCTGCGTTGTGAAATCTTCATCACTCGATCTGACATCAAACACTCAAACTATCCTCACTATCAAGTTTCCAGAATTGCTTACTCATTTCTTTCAGTTGTGTGGCATATCCTAATCCAGTTTCTATATCTAGACACTTATTTGACTATGGAGTTAATCTCATCAAGATTCTTGGGGGGGGACGATTCTTTCCATTTTTCTATCTTTAATTTTTTAAACTCATCTCTTTCCTAACTACTTCCTCTAATTCCAGGTTAAGGTTGTTAATTTTTATTTCCTGCACATTTATGCTAATAGTTTTGATAGAACTTATATTTTTCACCCAAGCAGATCATTTCTTTTCATGTCATGTATTCTAGATCTCTAGGGACTCTAGGCTAATTCTAACCCTGAATTTCTAGTCTCGGATCTGTTTGCTTTTTCTCTTTCACTATCATAATGCTTTTGAAGAGTTTTAAATATTTAAGACATTGTTAGAACAGTTTTGTACTCATTATTCTAGAAGAACTTGATGTGCTTAAAGAGGAGATTTCAATTACAAGCATAGTGTCTGGTTTACTTCAAAAATCATTTTCTCTAGTCTTTGCTCTCTAGAACATCTTGGAGCCACCAGAATTTACTATGTAGGAAGATTCATTTGTTGGTGCATTGACTCCTGCCCATTGTCACAATAAGATCTTCTCCATTAGATTCTTCCAGATCTGCATTTCCCCTAGCCACAGTGCCCTTTTTGTGACAGTTGTAGCACTCAATTTTTGGACTTATTAAAGAAAAAGGTCATTTTTCTTTTAAATCTATGTTCCTTCCTGTTCTTCTGAATGAATGTCTTACACTCTGACAGTCAACATAGCCATTGCATCTAAGATCTGAATTCTTCAAGTCAGCTTCATCAATATGCTAAAAATCCTAAGTTTTTAAGTTGCAGGACGGTTGTTGGTTGTGCAAAGAAAGCAGCATGCTACATCATTGGACGCACATGGGGTTGGTTGAACTTGACTATTTACTCTACGCCTAGTACTAAACACCTAAATCTCCACTGGCATACTAGCTTCATTGTACTGCTTGTGTTCTCAGAGGAACGAAATTGCTCCAGTTCTAGAGAAGTAGGAGTGGAACTTGAAGACCTTTTCATCTCATCTTCATAAACCCTAAGGTTGTTGTAGAGGTCATCAATATCAATCTCATCAATGTCAGGTTATTTTTCTCAATGAATTTAGGCATATTTGATTCCATGAAGGAGGAAGACTTCTTAGGAACTTCTGGTTGATATCTTCCTTTGATATTGGAGCACCATGAACCTCACATTGAACCTATGCAGTTTTTGGAACCCTACTCATAAGCCTTGTCCAGACTTTCATTTGATGCAGTAGTAAAGTTTTCAAACTGATGTTTTAGAACATTTTTCTGCATCTTTTTGGATTCTTCATTTCCTCTAAACCTTGATTTGATTGTAGCCACAGAGAGTAGTGAATCTGGAACATTTTGAACTTAGGGATATTCATTAGGTATTGCCTAAAAGCAAGATGCTCTTAACTCTTTCCTCTATTCTTCTTTTGTAGCCAGTTGTTTTGAAAGTTTTAGGATACAGGAGGAGCAGTAGGACCAGATGATCCTATTGTTGCTCAGGTTCTTCTTGGAGATCTCCATTGTCAAATTTTATGTCCCATAACGTTATGATCTGTGTGAAGGATATATTGGACAATTCTCATGCTACCTAAATATCTTTATTCTCCCTTCTTGATGATAGGGATTTTCATTACTGTGATAGTTGGTAGAGGAGTGTCTTATTATACCATCCTTACTTGGTTTTGAGCTGTAGATCTATTTCAAACAAAAGTTATTTCTTCATCTCAGAGTTTACATACAAGCTATGATACCACTTGTTGGATCATTTACTGATAGATCTTAACCTTATATCTTGTAAAGGGTTTGTTCCTGTTAGATAAATCTCTAATAGCCAAACAATACATGAAACATAAATATTAACCACTATTGATTATGAGAAACTAATCATAATGCTAATGAAGAACTAGTATTAAGAATCCCAAAAAGAACTTTATCATTATAACTTAATTCCTCCCTAGGTTACAGTTACACCACTATGATTGCTAATCAACCTCTATTGATCTATTTATAACTTATCTACTTAACTTTGCGCCTAGGGTTCCCTTTTATCAAGACTAAGAAACCCTCAATGGGACTTTACTAACATGCGTAACAAAGATCATGCATATCCTTTCCTAGATATCTCATGACATATCTATTAAAACAGGAACTAACTATTTTTATAACTAACGGTATAACTATCTGAATTAGTACTAACTCCCTCCCGTTTTTTCCCTATATTAAGTGTCAGTTTAACTTTTTAAGTCTTTTTTCTTCAACTTTGACCTTAATTATTTCTTCTTAGTGTTAATGGATACTCAATGCAACAATATATGAATGGATAGAGTTTCGAATGTATTTTTTCATTGTATAATTTTCAGTAAGCATTATATAATATCAAACGAAAAATATTTTCAGGTTAAATAGGTTTATGAAAAAAAGAATTCAAAAAAGTCAAAAATGGACACTTAATATGGACGGTGGGAGTAACATTTTGTACTTTCAGTACAAATTACAACTTAGGCGGTACTAACTAATATAAACTATAGGTACTAAGTCAGGACATGCATAATTCCCAACACTTTGTAACTCTTAGAAAAGAAAGTAATTTATCCCATAGACTCATCTGGAAACTTATCCATTCATAAGTCTTCTCAAATCAGTAAACCATTAGTTCCTTGTTTGTAGAGCTAAAGATAATGTCATCAACATAGACCTGTACAAGCAAAATATCTCCTTTTTGCTTCTTGATAAAAAAAATCTGATCTATTTTCCCTCTTTTATACCCATTGCCTAACAGATAGTTAGCCAAGGTTTCATACCATGGTCTTTTTTGATCTGATGACAAACATAAAAGATGCCTTGACCACCTTGTAAACTTAGTTTTGGAATTGTTAAGCGATATTAAACATCCTCGGTGGTTGAGTAAACATAAACCTCTTCCTTAATAGTTCCATATAAGATGCACTCTTCACATCCATTTGACTTCTACTAGAAAACCCTAAAAGAAGCATAGGCTAAAAACAATACTTATGGCGTCCCCACAATTATCTGCACAGGAGCAAAAACACAAATCTTCTATAGTCTTATCCTTCTTCTTTATACCTATGACCCATGTGCCAATCCAACCTTGCTTGATATTCCTAATCATAATCCCCTCCCCTTCTTTCATCTTTCTTGTTTCTGAAGACCCATTTTGTTCCAATGGCCCTCTTTCCAATAGGCAAATCTACAAGTATCCAAAATGTTGAGCTTTGATTGCAAAAGTTCATCATGGTTGCTTCCACCAAGATGAATCAGATAAAGCTTTAGCAATGTCTTGTGGGTTCAGTCTGTGATAAGAAACAAGCATATAAACAAGTATTCAGGGTATCATGTGTTTTCTGTTCATATACAGCACTGAGAAACCCTTGTTCAGAAGTAGGTTTTGTAATTCTTCTTGTCTAAACAGATGACTTCACATCACCAATCACATTTGTAATTGGGTGATCTTTATGGATTCTTGTATTTGGAGTGGTTGAAACTGTATAGGAATTTGTGATGTTCCCCAAATCAACTTCTGGTTCATCTTTATCACTGAAGAACTCAACATGAGTGGCTTCAAGTGTATGCCTAGCTCCTATTTTGAACATATCTTTAGGGCTATCTTGATCATTTGAACTAGTAGTACTTACTGATGGATCAACAATATTAAGTTTAAAACGACTAGTATTAACTTCAGGACTGGCAGTATTAACATGTTGTCCAGTATCATTAACTTCCTTAGGACTGCTATCATCTTCAGACTTATCTTTTTTAACATTCTCATTATCTGGACCATCTTCAACCTGCTTTTGATCAACAATAGCAGATTTCGGTTCACCATTACCAATATCCTTAGAAGGTGAATCAAAGTATGAAGCATCTTTCCAAATTGGCATCACAATGCAATCTTGACTGATTTTACTTTCTGTGTTTGATGTACCATGCATAAGTTCTCCTGTCGTAACTGCAGATTCTTTATTGATTGTACCTGCAGCTTACTGGTACATAATTCATAGTTGGTTAGAGACTCAATATCAACAGCCACTTTGGTCATTCCCTTCTATCATGGCTTGTCTCTATAAAACCTAATATGCAAGTTTTCTGCTACCTTATGGTTTCCAGGTAATTGTATACTAAAAGCTTTCACACAATCAAAGAATATCCATCAAAGAAAACTTCATCACCTTTTGCCATCAAAACTTGCCTAAATTTTCAAAAGTATTAAGAAAATAGTAACATTGACATCTAAATGGTTCTCATAAAGGTTAGAGCTGTTTAAGACTCTATAAAGTTCATAAGGTGTTGTGTTATCGAGGCTTGATTTTAAGACCTATTTTTGCTACATAGCAAGCCAGCACATACTTTTTTTTTTTTTTTTGAGTAGAGATAGATATACAAAATGTGGTAGGTACGTAGAGTCAAGCTACATAGCGTTCTACAAGCCTCAATAGTGGTCCTTTCCTCCTTTCAGCTACACCATTCTGCTGAGGAGTCCTAGCTACACTATATTCTCTCCTAATACCTTTCTCTCTGCAAAAATCATCCATAACTTTATTCTTAAACTCTGTTCCATTAATCAAGCGCTGATTATTTCACATTCGTTATCCAATAGGTTTTCTATTTCTTCTATAAAGCGCTTAAGGATCTCACTGGTTTCATCCTTAGTTGTTAAAAAGAAAACCCATGTAAATCTACTATAATCATCAGTGACTACTAAGCAATACTTCTTATGCATCAAGCTACTCACAAAGGTTGGACCAAACAAATCCATATGTAGCATAAACAAAGGCTTAGTAATAGGATTCAGAACTTTGGACTTACAAGAAGCTCTGTGTTGCTTCCCTTTAAGACAAGCAACACATGTTTGGTCATTTTCAAAATGTTTTGTAGGCAATCCTCTTACTAGATTATCCTTGACTAGCTTATTTATGTTTTTAAAATTAATATGACCAAGTCTTCTGTGCCAAAGCATTGATTCATCTAATGTAGCCTTTGCAACAAGACAAGTCAAACTCTCTTTAGGCACAATTTTCTTTATATCAAAACTGTACATATTGTCTTTTCTAGGAACTTTAAAAAGCATATGATTTTCATCAGGCAACTTAAAATTTGGAGACAAGACAAGACATTCAGTATCTGTAAAAAGGACATAGTTCTTTTTGTCACACACCTGAAACTTTACCACCATATGCACCTCCTCCAAATGCAACATATCCTCCATCAAACTGCTTGAAATCAGAGAGATAAGTTATGTTACCAGTCATGTGCCTTGAGCATCCACTGTCAACAAATCCTTTATCATCATGTTATGGCTTGCCCTGCACAAAAGAATAAGGAAATTAGATTACTTTTAGGACCCAAGCCATTACTGACTTGGATTTGCCTTGTGCATCAATGTAGTTATATCTGTTCAAAGTGATTGATGCACTATTAGGTTTGGTAGGTCTCCAAACCCAACATGCTAAGGGCTTAACAGCATTGAACTCATTTTCCCTGGCAGCATTAACTGATGTTCTATTTTGCCTAGCAGTATTAATAACTCTAGGCCTAACAGTATTAACAGGTGTTCTGTAAGACCTAGCAGTATTAACTATTCTAGGCCTAACAGTATTAACCTTATGATTAAAATGCATGTTAGTTAATGCTGGTTTCTTATAAAAGGGCCTTTGGACAGTAGATTATGCTGACTTGAAAAAATGAGTTTTTGGTCTAGCACAATGCACTGTTGATTTTGGGTGAGCAGTATAAACTGACTTAGCAGTACTAAGAGGTTTTAGGCCAGTTCTCAGCAAAACTGCTCTTGGAGTCACATTTTTGTGGGTTCTATGGTGTGAGGTCTTAGCATAATAGTAATTATCCACCATGTTGTAATTGTTCCCACTTACCACCTTTTTCTTTTGATGGTAAGTACAATTTCTCTACACATGATTAAAGCTCCTACAAATAAAACAAGCCTTGTTATACATCACAAATTCACTACCTAGTTGATTGGACTTCTGACCATTCCAATTTCTCTGATTCCCTCTAGGACTTTGTGATCTATACATTTTTGCATACCTAACTAACTTTTTAACTGGTTTTTCTATTTTAGCAGTAGTAGAGATAACAGTTTTCTTTTCAGGCTTAGTCTTAGACTCATCTTGTTCCTCATCATCTGACACCCAATCCTCAATAATTAGAGCATCATTATTCTCCCTAACTTTCTTAGGTTCTACTTCACTAACTCTCTTACTAGTGTTAGACCCACAACCTTCAACAAAGCTACTTTTGACCTGTGATTCTTGTTCTTTTACCAAAGACTTATCAGAATTCTCCTTAGAATTATCTGATTCCTTAACAACATTAGACTCTTTCTTATTATTCTCAGGACCATAGCCTTTGAATTCAGGCTCTTTGAATTCATCAAGACCAGAATAAGACAGATCTAGTTTGTTAGGTCTATTGTAGATTAAAGGATGAGGTAGAGGAACCGCACTATATCCCAGACCCTTTTTACTTTTGTCAGTTATCTGACTTTCTAACAACTGATCTAAGTCTTTTAAGGCCTTATCAAATTTCTTAATTTTAAAATCAAAGGCATCCTTTTCTTGCTTAAGTTTTTTAAACTCTGTTTTAAGCGTATTAATTTCATATTGTTTGATTCCTACTTCTCTTTTAAGGACGGCAACTTCTTCACTAAAAACAACCTCATTCTTCCTATATATGACAAGTTGTGCTTCAACAGTATCTAGTCATCTTTTATAAGTAGCTCTCCCTCCTTTTCTTGATTTAACCTTTTCAAGCTCCCCCTAAGTATACCCTAACTCATAATTCTTTACAACCTATACTTCTTTTAAGTAGAGAAATTTCCTCAGAGAAAAGAACTTCATGTTCTTTATATTTAACAATTTGACCTTCTAAAGTTGCTAAACCTCTTTTGTATGTAGCTGCTTTAAAACCAGTATCATTTAATTTAACAAGCAAATCATCATACTATTTCTTTAGAGCTTCATAGTTTTTCAGACAAATTTTGAAACCAAGGAATTTATCATTTTACCTCAGAATCGTAGAATGCCATGAGAAGCCATGTTTGAGCCTGAATCTCTTCCTTACCATGTCACTCTAATCAAAGTCAGCACCATCATAGCACACATTGCCTTTTCAAAGCATCGTATCTTTACAGTCTTAGTTTGAGCCGTACCTTTATTCCAATTTTTGTGTCTTTACTCCTAGGTGCTTTGCATTCCCTGGCAAAATGTCCCATTTTATGGCAATTTAAACATTCTACCTTTGATTTATCATATCCAGCAGTATTGCTTCCATCAATGATGATTTTCCTTCCAGTTCTCTGATAGACATTCTGCCCTCATGCTTAGTAGTGCCCATATTCCACTTTAAATCCATTTCTTCCAAATCATCACATGGAAGTTGCTCAAGGTACCTTCAGAACTAGTTGAGCCCTTTAGTTGAAGTGGATAAAAAGGCAAATACTGTGTCCCATCACTAAAGCTAGCAGTACAAATTTTAGTACTGGCAGTATTAACCTTTGTGGTAGCAGTACTAACTTCAGGGTTAACAGTATTAATATTATTATACAGCATGCACCCGAAGGTAGATTTACAATGCCAAGTTTTTATCGATCATGCATGCACAGCAGATTTCTTAACCTTCTGTTCAACAATTTTGAATTTGTGGTACAGATCATCCAAACCCATAGTATCAAAATCAGGTTTATTCATCCAAACTACAACATGTGTATCTCATTCAGAAGGTAAGCTCCTTAAAAATTTTAGATTTAGATCTTCTGGAGGAGTAACCACACCCAGAATTGCCAACCTACTAACAAGCTTTTGAAGCCAGGTAAAAGATAGAATCAAGTGAATCCTGAGCTTGAAGCACTAAAGTTTTCATACTGTTGTTTCAACAGGGCCTTCTGTGTCTTCTTTGTTGCTTCATTGCCTTAAAATCGAGCTTTAATTGCAACAAACATTGATTGAGCATCAACATACTGGTCGAAGGTAAAGTTTTATGATGATCATTGGGTAGTGCTATGAGCGTAGACTTCTTGCCTTTTACATCATTTCATAATTACAGTGTCTTTATTCTTCAATAGTAGCAGCACATTCATTTTGTTGTTGTTGATGTACCACTTTCTGTGGTGTTTATGTTACAGGAACATGTTACCCATGAATTCTCATCTCTAGAACCCTCCCATAGAGATAACCTGGATCTGAAAATACTATTTAATCCTGATCTCCCACATCTCATACTCCCCGAGTTTGAGCATGTGAAGCTTAGCCAAAGCATTGTTCTGTGTATTCTCCAACTCCATTACTTCTAGATTAAAGTTTCTCAAAGCACAGGTGCTGATACCACTTGTTGATCCCTAGCCTTGATCGATTCTTTACCTTGTAAAGTGTATGTTACATTGGATGAATCCAAAATAACAATGGTAGAGACTTTGTTTGTATATCAAAGTGTATGCGAAATCTACACTTCAATACTCTAGAGGTATTTATTAATGAAACAATACTAAACAATGAATAAAACACAAAATGCTTCAATATTATTAGATCAATAATACGAGTACTCTTGCTTAGTACTAGGGTTACAACCTTGAAGCTATAAGTTCTTTCTCTAAGATGTATATCTATCTCTTAAGTATATATAAAACCTTAACCTAGGATCTCCTTTTATACACCACAATGAGTCCTTTACAAGATAACTACCAAACTTTTAGGGTCAATTACAATTATAATCATATACGTATCTTCCTAAAATATATAAGATATACATTCCATATTTATCTCTTTGCATATTTATCTCCAAGTCAGAGCGATAAACCATCATGCAGTATTAACTTTTTCTTGTTAGCAGTATTAACTAACACTGGCAGTACTAAGTTTGTACTAGCAGTACTAACTCCATTAGTACTGTTAGTTATACCTTGGCAGTATTAACTCTTGATGAAGATTTATTCCCAACAATCACATTGGACTATTAAGGGATTCGGGATCAAACTTAGACATCAAACTAATCATTATCTACTTCTAAACAACATATCCCAGCAATAAAAACACTAGTCTAAACACTCTATGGCATTTTGATTGAAAAACGAACTTAACCTAGATCATGGCATCAAATTGTGATAGATATATCCTAATCTAGCACTGATCGAGTGTTCTCTACACCTATGCGCACCCATCCCAATCACCAATTAACACATATCCATAACATTTAAAGATTCGAATATAAACTTGGTCGAACCTAGTGATTGAAGCTATTTTAAATGTGTTTTGGATCGTATACTTTCACTTAAGGCATCATCTAACAGTAACGAAGAAAGTTTTTGAGTTACCTTAGCAAGAGATCCAACGGAAATCGTGAATCAAGCAAGTCATTCTATGTAGCGGTTTGCGTGTGAGAGTGTGTGTGTTTTTATATTTGACTGAAATTTTGTGGGTTTGACCAAACGACCAAATCGCTACCCTTTTATACCCATAGTATGGGATTTGGCAGATTCAGCCCCTAAGGTTTCTAACTACATTTATTTTTTGTTTTAAGTATTTTAAGGGTTAAGATAAGATACAAAATTTACACAAATGGTCCCTATAGTTTAATAAAGCAAAGAAACATTTAGCACATTGCATTTAAGTCCCTAAACTTTAAAACAAGAGACAAAGATGGTCCTTTGAGTTAAACTACATTAACTCCCCCTCAAATTATAACCACTTTCAAATACAAAAACCTTTTCCATTAATTATATGATGTGATTTAGAAACCCGTTTACTATTAAAACCCATGAAGACATAAACCTTTTCAAATTAGAAACCCGTTTGATGCCATAAACTTGAAATTACTCTCCCCCTCAAACAATGACCTATTTTCTATTGAAAGAGATGTAGTCGTTGTTTGAGTTGAAGAGTTTATATATATAAAAAAACTGTATTGATGAATTTCCAACAACACTTTACCACCGTGATTAACACAAATAATTTTTGAAGAATCAATTAAGAAGAAAATTATTTGGTTATAAAAGGAAGACTTCTCTTCCGAAAGAGGAAAAACGCACTGAAACGTACATTAATCCTTGGATGCACGGATATTAAGTAATCCGTGCCCGGGAAAAATTAATTACCCGTTGTTAGGAACAGCTGTCTTTTTGGCGACATGCTTTCCTCAAATTGAAAAGCGGGTTGCAGTCGGAAATAACTGCAAGCCATTGAGACATGTTTTAAAACAGTTTGAACTTCCGCTCGAACTTCATTTAAAGACCCGTGTCATTATTGAATGACATTTCTAGGTCCGTAAATGTTATCGATTTACAGAAGACATGTCTTGAAAAATATTTTTGGTATTTTTTTATGGTTTTTATAGGTTTTATATTTTTGTATTTTGTTTTTGTGTTTAATTATATACAAATATACATAGGATATAGGAAGACCATCCTTTACTCCTCTTCTCCTTCCTGAAGACGTTTAAGGGTTTTCGGAGTCATACTCTTCATACCAAGACGCGGGAGTAGAAATTCAAACCGCTCTCTTGGTAATGCCTTGGTGCTATTGTCCGCAAAAGCTGAAATCCGTGTCACGAAGTAACAATTTAACCACGCCTTTTCAACCAGCTCGAATCTGATGGTATCATATGCAATGTGCATGGACCGAAGAGTCCTGAACATTATTAGCAGCACAGACACTGGTCAATCCGATTTGTCACAATACATGGGAATCTTATTGAAGGCAAAGCCGTAGTCGGAAAGCTGTAACCTCATCCAAAGTATCTAAGCACAGGATCCAGACATGGCAATGTGTCACACCCTGACGATGGCGGAAACTAGGGAATGCAACCTAATGATCAATCATAACACAAGGTACAAAATAGAGAAAACTACATTGCATAAACTCTAAGTGCTATGAAGACCATCAACCTTGAACAAACTCAAGTGATGTCCCAATTGCAACTAAAATCCACAATCTCTTACAATTATTCCAACGCCCTCATAAGGGACCAAAATCCAAACTTAATCCATAACATCCAAAACTAGAATCAAAATAACAAGCAAGCAAGACTTCAAATGAAATTCCACTCGAGATACTTCTAAGTCTGCTATCAATCACCAAACTATTCCTGATACTCAAAAACGTCAACAATAATGTTGGTGAGCTTGTAGGTTTGACCTTAAACCCAAAAGCTGTGCCAATACTTCAACAGTGGACAATAGTGCTATATGACAGTGAATATATGCAAACAACTCTAGCTATCAAACCCGCTAACAATAACAATGTCCCACTTACGCACCTAAAGGGCCTACCAGCTGGAGCACTAAAATTAGGGCAGGACCACACACAAACCTGGGTAGGCGTACCCATCCGCTCCAATAATCACACAAATACTGGGTAGGCGTACCCATCCGATCTAATAATCTCACAAACACTGGGTAGGCGTACCCATCTGATCCAAACAATCATGCATCACATAATATTCACATAGCAGTCATAAGCACATAACTTGTCCCAAAAACAAAACCACATTTCGCACAGATCAATTCAAAACATTTCAAAACACATTTGAGTATCATTTTCCCCCAACGAAAAAACCAGTAAAAAGTAGGGCTACGAGAACTCACCTCAAGCAAGTCTTTAGCTACCCAATCTCAATCACACAAGCAAATGCAACGACGCCCGCACACGACCTAGTCCAGTTAATGTCCCATTTTAATCATCCAATTCCAAAACAATCATCACGTTTGATGCATAGAGTTTAGATGCGTTGTACAATTACCCAAAACAGTTTTTAGTGGTGTGATGGTTGACGACTTAACTCCATAATCATATCAATCTCATTCCCCGATAATACATACTTATACTATTTAGCGTAAATAGATAAGTAATATAATAAATATTTATAATTATTAATTATAAATATATCTCGACAAGTCCATTCGGTAAACCTTAGACACTTCAAAATAATCATTATACGGTTGAAAATGAAACGTTTACTCATAATAAACACATTAGAGAAGTTTCGAGAAAAATTATATTTTTCGTCTTTTAGTGAATTTATTAAATAAATAAAATAATTAAATATTATTTTATTATTTAAAATCAAAAATCATGTTTTTAAGAAAATTTCTAAGTATAAACTTTTTACGAAATTTCGACATGACCCGTACGTTTATACAACGTTTTCCAAGGTTTCAAACCTTATTTTCAACAATTTTTCACAAATTCGACACTTTTCGACAAAATTCCAAAATCTCAATCTTTAACGCTTACCAACACTTTTTCCCCAAAATATCATTCAATATCACTTCGTAAATACATTTCCACTTTCAAAAGTCTGTCAAAATTCTCATAACTACTAAATATCGCTTATTGGGCTTTAAGGCCCAGCAAGGTCCATTAAGACATTTATAAGTCCAAAATATAATCCAAGTCCAAAACCAATGTTCATTTACATATATAAGTATATACTTATATGAAAAAAATAATCCGGACCACAATAAGCCCTCCCATTAAGCCGCGGCTCAAATAGACTTATTGGGTCGTGAGTCCATAACTCTAAAATACGTATATTAAGCTTGAAAATAAGTTATAGCATTTGGTTACTACCATAAGCCTCAAAAATAGTCCACAACATACGCCATAATAAAAAAATAATCAAAATCACTTTTCTAGTGATTTTGGGAAACTATACGAGATTTATTCCAAAGTTAATTGTACCCTTAGACATTTTAAAGGAATCGATCAAGTGATTGGGAATCCTACAAGTGGTTTATCAGATGCTTTGCTTTGAGAAACTTTGATCTAAAAGACATGGAACTTGAATCTATAAATAGTAGTCTTACTGCAAAGTTTCCCATACTCAAACTTGGTGAGTATAAGATGTGGGCTATAAGGATTAAGCAGTACTTTTAGATTCCAAGGGGACGTATGCACTCTGAGAAGGTCATAGAAAATGGTGATTCTTGGGCTCTCTAGTACCATAAATAGTACAGGAGAATGGTACTACAGTTACAAAGATGTCTTACTAGTAAAACTGCTGAAGGGGGCGAAAGGGATAAAAAAAAAAATAGACAAATAAGAAGAGATGTCGAAGGTAGGAGCTGCTTACTAATGGCTCTTTCCAATGAACATCAACGAACATTCAGTCAGTACCCTGATGCTAAATCAATGTTTGCTGCCATTGAAATAAGATTTAGAGGTAATGCAGCTACCAAGAAAACTCAAAAGACACTTTTGAAGCAACAGTATGAGAATTTTAGTGCAACAAGTGCAGAGTCTCTTGACTCTATCTTCAATAGGCTTCAGAAGATAGTCAGTAGGCTTGCTATTCTGGGTGTGGTCATTGCACAAGAAGATTTAAACTCAAAATTTTTGAGTAGCTTACCCCCTGAGTGGAACACTCATGTAGTTGTGTGGATGAATAAGCCTGAAATTGAAACTATGAGCATAGATGATTTTGTACTGAACTAACTGAATGTGACAAATTGTCTATCGAGATCTAAACTAGGTATCTTGTAATCATGTTACTGTGAAAGCGTGTGTGTGCTCAAAACTTGCCCTCTTGACTGCTTAAATGGCACTTGCAGTTACTAACTCGTTGTAGTAACAGATGCTATGATCTCCACAACGTGTAGTCTTGCTAGTTCTCCTAATGTTATGATGCTTAGCCTGTACGAAGTTAGTAATGCTAGCGTCAATGTGTATAATAAACTGTAGTATGCTTTCATGTGTAGAAGAAAATCCCTACTGGTTCTATGTCCTACCCAGGAAACTCTTGAGAATGTCAGCTACATTCATGAAACTGAATCGATGTCAGTGATTGTACGTAAAGTGTGTCATGATTATGACATGATGCGAAGTGTGTGTCTGACGTAAGTTGTATAGGAGGCTCAAAAAAGTTGTGTGTCTAGAGGAAGGTTTACAATGATTCACGATTGATTGAATAATCGAGAGCTAAGTGAGTCCTATTTTAATGCAAAGGAGACTATGTATGAAAAAGTCTGTACTATTGCCCCCCTCTTAAATCTTAGTGCAGGTAGTTCCATCCTCATACCGTTTCCAGCGAGCACCAACCAATCTTTCCAAAAATTCCTCATGATCCTCTCTTATTCCGCATCTGACTTGTCAATGAGATTCCACAATGCAAGTTTTTACCTTTCTTGTCTAATGGCTCTGAACTCAATAATTTTTACTTCCTAGACATCTCTTTGTTGAATACCAGAGCAAGTTAAAGTATGGAAGTATTTTGTGACTTTGAAAGCTCTGTCTACGAACTTAACATCTAGTTTTTGCCTGTCTAATAGAACTTGTAGATGCGCATCATCCCAGCAATAACTCTCTTGTGCTATGTCTACAATGTCTTCATAGATTCAAACCTCCCGAGTGTGTGGTCAAATGACGTGGTCTTTGTACAGTTTCTTTTGGCGAGAATATTCCGAGAAAGTCTACTGTGTCGGCTAGGTGATATTGAGCTTCTTTATCAGGTAAGCATCTTTCTTTCACAATCGTTGAACTTCTTGGTCATCGTTCATTGTTGTTGATGATGATTTCCCTGGTGGATACATTCGGCAGAGCCAGCACCAGAGTTTTTTAACATGTTACAATTAATATCACTTGACTGGTCGAGTGTGGCTATACTTGGTTGCCTTGAGCGCAGAGAAGATATCCTCAAATGTTGTTCAGTGCTAGATCTACAAAGTCACCTTCTTTGAATTGTTGTACAGTGTTGTCGATCAGCTTATATATCACCAAAATTTTCTTCCAAGTGACTTAATCGTTCAAATTTGTTAACTCTATAACAAGCAACTGACCACACTAAGTATATTCTGAGGTGAGTAGTACATCATGCTTCGAGATATTTAGTTGATAAATTGTAGATTCTTAAAATCGATACCATTTGAGACCTGTATGAAAGGCTGACGCTGGGGTCACCCAATGTATTAATTACCTTTGTTCTAGGCGTCTTTGTTATAAACCCAACTTTTATTTCTCTCCTTAAGAGTCTCGAGATCATATGTCTTTCAAAGTACCCACCTAACTCGGTTATACTTGCAGCTTTGTCTTTTTTTAATTGATCGTTTTCTTCTCTGGGTCTGAAGATTTTGTTCTATATTTCAAGGCAGTTGTTGAAAAAGTCATTTGAAAGCTTCGGTTAGATAGTATCCTGATGACCTTTCAATGGAAAGAGGTTTTGCTCAAGTCGAAAGCGGACAAACGGTCTCCTTTGGATCTGGTTCTAGTAAAGTGGTCAGACAATTTTTGTAGCATTTCTGCCATAGTTGTACTCGAGCTCATTGCGGTCATCCTTTAAGAAATAGTTGCTCTTCAGCATAGTTGTATACGGGATCTGAACTAAGATGTGCCTTTTATGTAAGCTTGTCTTTCCTTTAGAAACGATTCAGTCGCACGTTTTGGGAACTTGTGGGATCTTCTGTGGCCATAAGTTCATCGAAAACTTGAGTATTTGGTCCCGTTTGTAGCAGATGCAGATCAATTGAATCCAATGTACTGATACTCTTGCACTATTCAATCAATTGCTTTTCTCCTTTGTATTCCCATATCCGGATATGACTGCTTAATGGTGTAATTGCGTAGCTTGTGAGAGAAGATTGTAGTGAGACCAATTTCATGGTTTAGGTGAAGTGGTATGTTGTGGTTGATCAACATCATAACCCACATCATCATTTGAAGAAATCATATGATACATTATTCTTGTAGTCTCAGCAATTATGGGAATCTTATAAAATTGTATATGACTTATCATATTGATTGAACATTTATGTTGGAGCATGTACCTTTAGAGTTTCCTTACGTGCTGTCTAGATGTACTAATTCTTAGACTGAAATTTACTGACTCTTTTTGGTTCTTCTACTCGTTCATGGTCTTCTTACTCCTGGTTTTGTCCCTCAGGTAAATGGTGTCTTAGTCTTCGTACATCACGCAATTTATGGATCTTCTTTTTTTAGAGATTTTTTCTCTGGATGGCCTGATCTTGATCCGTTTTACGCTGCGGTAACTTACAATAGTACAAGTGGTGCTACAGAATGATTATTAAATAATAACTTACTTACAAATAAGCCGTACTGAGGAAGTTTGTCGAATTAATGTCAGCTATATCATTTATAATTGTGTTAGATTTCGGACGAGTCTGATATCTAGTAATTAGTCTTTTAACATAAGAGAGAATAGTGTACTCTATACGTTGCATTACGCAAGAATTAATGGACTTACTATCTGCCTTGATAGAGTAAGCTATTGGTCTATGATAGGTAATAATTTGAAACTAGATCACATCGAATATAGATTGTCTTCTCAAAGTGCTTTCTTTACAATGCTTTGAAGCAACTAGAGGTATCGGAAGTCACGATACTTGCCCTGTGGTCAGAAACTTTGGCAATTAATTCTTTGCTTATGGTATTTATGAATAACTAAACTCTCATTAGATTAACATTTTCTTGCAACAGGAATCTTCAAATGCATCCTTGTAATAACTTGATTAGGAATTGATTTAGCCTCACTTAAGTCTTCTGTATGTTTTTGAAGGGCTACTCTTGTTGAAGTGCATCTCCCGTTACGTATACTGGAATCCAGATTATTGGCATTTACGAAACTCTATACATTATTTCTAGACTACGTAGGATAATAGCAAATGTTTGTTTTAAAGGTTTAAATGGTCAAGCATCTCTGATCCTTTTGAGATCATCTTTCTTCATGACATCAAGATACTCTTTTTTGATATATGATAGCGCAGAGGGGTTGTGATCTGGATGTTTATTTGCTACTAGCAGTGAGCTTGGCACTGGTTAGTTCCGCTAATTGTGTTCGTTTTCGTGATCTGTGGACTTCAGTAGGATTTGGTGTGTTGTTTTGTTTGTAGTAGATGAATGGATTTAGATAGGAGATATTACGTGAGGAGGAGGATTGGAGGCTTGTATGACGAAATTTACTTGAGATTTTTTCTGGTTATTGATGGACAGAACTGGGCTTTAGGAGATACTGAAACATAGTACTGAGTTGAGTATTAATGGAAGACTGGCATATGTAGTATCTTCTTTATTGGTATCCTTGAAACTGTTACTATATTAATGGTTCAACAAAGAGTAATCTCAGGCATTCTGATAGTATCCTTATAGATTTCCAACTAATAGAGTTTATTTAGAAGTAAAGCTTAGAAATGATTTACCAAAACTTAGAAAATAAAAGATAGGCTGGAGAGTTGATAGATTGGAAGTTCAGTTTCTTGTTATATCTCTGTTACATCCTGTGTATGTATCAGAGAATTTTTTAGACAGATAAAATAAAAAATTCTGTTAGTGGGGAACACAACTCCCCTCTGAGAAGGCTCGATTTTTTTCGTCTGACGCTGTTTCTCTTGAAATATCCTACAGTCAAATACTTTAAGACAATAGAGTGTATGGTATTTTCTTCATCACCTTTCTCAGATTCTGCAACTTTTGCATGCGACTTATCTTTCTTCTTTTCCTGTCCAGCATCGTCTTGCACACTTAATTTCATTACCTTACACAACTCTATCTCAGGTTTCCTCATTGTCTGTCTCTATACATTTATCGATACCTGTTAATCATCATCTTTGCTTCGACTTCCTCTTCATCGTAAATATCGTCACCCAATCAAATCTTCTGTTATCAACATTTTCTTCTTTAGAGGATATCTACATACTCTCCGTTACTTCTGATCCTTCAATCAATGTGTGACAATACAGCTTTTTGGCTTCAGAATCGTCTTCTTACCTGATCCATGGTAACCCTGGTTTAACTACCATGTATCTTTCACTTAGAAGGTGTATGTAGAATGACATGTTGAAATTCTTCTTGACCATCCTAAGGTTTAAGTACCTAGTTGTTTTCACTTGAGCCTCTAACGCATGTGTAGTTGAATTTTCATTATAGATTTGTATCTGCTGGGATTATTAAAGTCGACTATAGCAGATCTATGTTATAGTTCTGAGAACGGATAAGTGATAGTCTTCTCTTGACACTCTTGAAGTATCTCTAATAGGCAATACCCGGTGATGGTTCTTCTTCAAGCAGGTTCAGGGTCTGATACTGTTATAATCCGTTCATAAGTAGCATGAACTTGCCTTGATACTTCCTCTTCCGCAACCTCAGTTAAGCTTATAGATTTTCCTAGCTCCAAAGTGACATCTGGTTCCAGGGTTGTCGATCGGCAGGGAACCTTACTACATTGTTGATTCGAGTATCACCGATTAATACACTTATCAAAAATATAGAAAAAATAAAAAAAAAAAATAAAAATAAAAAAAAAAAAAAACAAAATAAAAAAAAAAACAAAAAAAAAAAAAAACAGAACAAAAAAAAGTATAAAAAAAAAAAAAAAAGATAAAAAAAAAAAAAATAAAAAATAAAAAAAAGAAAAAAAATAACAGAAAGATAAAAAAATATAAAAAATACAACAAAAAAATAAAAAAACGTGTTATGGCCCGCGTCACTGAATGATTGTTGTCTATATATGCAGTGATTCGTTAGACTTTCTTCTCTTAGCTGATATATTCTTATACTGCTAGTTCGTACTTATCTTAGCAGGTTTAGAAATCAGATGCATCAGATTCTTCAATACTTGCCAGGCTTGGGTGACAGCTGATTCTTGAACTTGTGACCCTATTACCTCTTAGTTTTATATAGGGTACTAAAGGGGGGGGTCTCGTGGATTATTAATGAAGGACCTTATTAGGTCTGATTGCATTGTGTGCATTAGTCAAACATTGCATCTGGAATTTCGCTCATCCATATTCTTGATCGTCTTCTACAATTCTGACAAACTCTTTGCTCAGAACACCATCATCCCTTGATTGTATGATGACCAGAGGGTAGAGTCTTTAGACACTGATGTCGTGAATAGACGTAGGAATGGTTGATGATGCGTTTAGTGAATCTTGGATAAGGCATGATTTCACATATGCTTTTCTTTAACTGCCTTATTAGTCAATTTGATATGAGTAATATCCCCAAGATGCAACTCAGCTAATTCAAACGGTACTTCTTATGGAATACGGACACTACGAATCCCATATTATTGCAACTCTAGATTGACGAAGTCTGTCATTGCTAGTTGTCTTCCCTGAGAGGCATTTGTTGATGATAGGATGATATGGTTTCTCACATTGGTTGGTGCAGTAATGCATCAATGAAACATTTGGTGGCAGATGAGTCATACTTTCTCCCTTGTATCGAGTACATATGAGAAAGTAAGAAGCTCCTCTTAGATAGAGGTACATATGAGTCTCTTTTTTCTGGAATCTATTGGCTGCTACAATGTGAGAAACGAGCTTGGCGAAACACATACACTATTCAACTAAACAATTCTTTGCATTCTGCCAGCTTAAAATCATAGAATGCGCATTGCAATGCATGTCCTGGTATCCTTGGATATGAACTATTGACATACCTTGACATTTTCATGCATGTAGATTTTGCGCATGCAGCTAAGATAGCAAGGAATGCCCTCTGTAAAAAGTCTGTTGTTCTTGATGACTGTCTAAGTCGACTTGTAAGTCTCTCCTTCATGAGTACATAGTGGGATCAATCCCTCCGAATTCCGGTTTAGGATCAATCCTCATGTTATTGGTATTGATCTTGACTTTGTCTGCTTTGGGAACCCATGCCTCTTCACGAGCAGCTAGTTGAATTACATCTTGATTCATTGATTTCTGGCTTAAGAATTTATCAATCCATGTTTATATACATACATATTATATATTATATAGTATTTTCATATATATACTATATATATATATATATTTATATATATATATATATCTATATACTACTATATTATATATATATATATATATATATGTATTATATTATATATCTATATTACAGAATTTGATAATTTATCCTTGATGATATCGATTTGTATTTGGTATGAAGAATGTGTTTAGGTTTCATGCATTTATGTCCCATTTAACACACTAATTGAAGAAAGCTCAACATGGTCTATTGGTCAAGTCAAATGGACTAAGTCAAAAGATTTTTCATTAATGCTAATGATATTGCTGGGTATGATAATATCCAAGTAAGTGTCTACCAACTGTCATAAGTTGGATACTTTGCCTGCGAGTAGAGCACCAGAAGCAAGGAAGGTCAGTCAGATATCAAGACAACACATGGAAGCAACCGGAAAACAATAAAGACAAATACTTCAAGCAATGTTGGCTATGATGGTGTAGGTTTTATTAGGAGAAATTGGCATGAGAAGAACATATGTTCAGAACCAAACATGGCTTTAATGGCATTTTCAGTCTCTGTTGAATAGGTATACATCGTGATGACAATATCAATAGCTCGCTATGAACACTAAGGTTTGAAATATTTCCAACTGTATGAAAAGGCTTAGATCTAAGAAACGCAATAGTCACAGAATAGGATCATGTGGCGACTGATGTTAATTGTCTGCGCATTGTGAGATATGAATCATTATAATCAGAGAAGTGTGTCATTACTCACTTGAGTGCAAAGAAGTGAGGTTTGAATAGAGTAAACTCTAGAAGACGTGAGAGATATTTCAATTTTCTATTATATTGTGTCAATATGATTTCGACTGAAATGGTTTTCGCGTTTTAGTACCTCGCTAAATCGAGTTTAGTTCTTAAAGAGAAGTAGCTTGTAAAGACTATGAAATAATGTGCTTTAAAAGAGAGTAAAAAAAGTTAAGCAAGAAAAAGATGGCATTGAATTTAAAATTGAGAAATTTGATAAAGCCTCAAAAGACTTAGATCAGTTGTTAGGAAGTCAGAGAACTGACAAAAGCAAAAAGGGTTTAGGGTATAGTGCAGTTCCTCCACCACATCCTTTAATCTATAATAGACCTAAAAAGCTTGATTTGTCTTATTCTGATCTTGATGAATTCAAAGAGCTGAGTTCAGAAGGTTTCTGGTCCTGGGAAGAAGAATAGTGAGCAAGAGTCTTAATGTTGCCTCTCATGTTTGCATGTTTTATGTAACTACATATTTCAGCTACAGTTATGATCATGACTGTTATCGATACAGTTACTGAAAAAACATACGTTTATCGCTCGAGCAATCTTGCTAGTACTTTATTCCATTAGGTTAATTTCCCAAACATGTTGCTACCATTAGTGTTTTTAACATATGCGAACTTTTCTAAAACACGTTATGTTTTTTATTCATATTCCGCTTAGTGATAAAACATCAGAAAAATTCTAAAGAAAATTCTGAAGAGTCTTGTAGAAGAAAACTAAGTATCACAAGACATCAAGTAGCTTTGTTGAGTCTTCACCCTAATGTTGTGTGTTAAAGAACCCAGTCTGTTAATAAAAAGGTAGAGTTTATTATTAGTGTGTGTGTATTAAATTCAGAGTACTTGAAAAACTGTTAAAAAGTCAGTTAGGCATCGTATGTTCGCAAACATGATTATCGGCATCATTACAACGCGTTAGTACTTTTATGTTGTGCTGAACATAGAGACAAGTCTGTTGGTGGATATCACGAGGTCGTCTGTACAGGATTCGCATGTGAGCAAGAATTGTGATGATCTTTTTGAAGATTCTATGTGGCGTAGATAAAAGCATTAGGTTGTGACTCAAGAGTCTGTACCGGCGCTTTTGTTAATAGATTTGTCTTGAATCTGTATCAGTAGATCGCGCATTAAGCGCAAAATGCTGACCGTTTGATAAGAGTTTTGATCGTTCTTGAAGTACATTAGGCTTTGTAGGGAACGAGATAGAGAAACTATGTCAATTTCTCTAGGATTCCTGAACTCGGTTTTGGCGTGATATGCTTACACCATCTATAGACAGCGAAAGCTCATATATAAACATTAAAAATCACGAATACGGCACGGTTTTGTCTACTATCTTTGTCATCAGTGACACCGAGAAGAATGCGACATAATATTTTCATCGCAGAGAGCGAATTGTTAGAGAATTATCATTGAAAGAAGATGTTTCTAAGGAGAATCCCGCTCTGTGTGGGTGCGATCGGCATATTACCTAACTATGCATAGACATACGCTCTTATGTGACCCCGTAATGTTTATCTAGATAAAATCGTTCTCAACTTTTGTGGATTTGCTGATGAAGACCCTTAATTGTTGCAAATTTTGAAGTTGTTCTTGATGTGGTGTGGCGATAATAACGCAGGGTTTAATTCTCCTATTGTCGCCTTTTACGCCAATGTGAGTCTGTTAGTATTAGAGGGTGTTTTAGCAAGAAGGGCATGTTGCTATCATTCAGTTTGTTTACGCTTGATTTTCTTATGAAAGTCGAAGTTTGTGATTTTTGACTTTTAAAGCGCCAAGTGATAGCTAGACAAAAGATAGAGGATAGATGAGACGCGTTTATAATGCGGGTGGCTTTTGTAACACTGTTATGGTTTTTATGTGGGTGTGGTTGGTTTATGCAGAAAGGCGGCGGCAAAATTGTGTATAGATTTGTGCACTTGATAGTTGACAATTGTTGCACGACAGTGGCGTAATATAGGCCGGTGTGTCTAGAACTTTCTCAAGAAGTTGGCAGAGAATAGTTCCCTAGAGAGTTGTATATATTGTTTCTTGTTCTATTTACTTTGTTAGTAAATACTTTATTACTATTTGCTGATTATATAAATTATGTAACTGAGTAAATGGGTAAGAGCCTAAGTTCTCGCGTTAACCTAGATTTTGTGTAACTTCAGGAGTTCTTCATCCTTGATGTGTTGCTTTCTCGAGCTGTTTGTTTATTTGTCCTTGAATAGGATTGTGAAACGAAGATACAGCAGCTCTGTTTAGTACCCTATTGTGAGTTGGTGTAGGATATATATACATATAAACTTTCCCATTTTTATTGAGGCTTGGTAGGGTTGATTCTGTTATTTGTTGATAAATGCGTTGCGTTATAAAGTCCTTTGGTCCCGTTTGTTTATTCCACGAGCGATTACATGGATAAGATGCAGATTTTAAAAGAAGTTTTGTAAGTAGTTTTTTTCATTTACTCCCTAGCGTTCATATAAGTGGGGTCCTAGATTTTTACTATAGTATATTAAAGGGAGTAGGCGCTGGTGTAGTAGATCAGCTGTTCTTGTCGTGGAGTGATTAGGATAAAATGCCAGTTATAATACCGCGATATTTTATCTGCCATCCATGGAATAGCTGTGAGATAGTAGTAGTCGATCGAGTACAACTCGTTCTTTGAATATAAACTACGGTTAGTTTATTTAGCTTATGGCCTCGTTTCGGAAAGGATGTGATTAAGAGGATTTCTGTTATATTTTTTATAAATAAGAGTTAGGAGTTGCTACTGTAACAGGGCGGTTCGATTACGAGACACGTTGATGCTAAAGAGAGTTGTAAAGCTTGCGGGTTATTTGTTGCATCCCTGTTTGCGCAGGTGGAAGTAAGGGTCGCATTAGCATCTATGCTCTTGTATGTGAATTTATTAATTAGAATGTAGGAGCTGCAAGTTTGTATACTTTGTTCGTGTGCGGAGATGTAGAAATGTAGCTTTCGTTTAGAGAGGATGAGTTTTATGGTAGAATTTTGATGATCGGATGATTGGTAGATTATTATTGCAGAGGCTGCATTTTACAACTTTTTCTAAGCTTGAAAACTATGCTTGGTTTGGAGGAGTTGTTGCTGGTGAACTATAAATACCATCGATGTATGTAGTTAAAGATGATGCAAATTTCCACGAAAGGGTAGCATCAGAAGGAATTGGATATGGACAGAAATCTCATCTCTATGATAAGAAAAGATGTGAGATTGTTAGAAGAGATATGGATAACTAAGTCGTTAGCATTTTATAATGACTCGTATAAGAGAAACCACAGCGCACCAAACTCACCTGTGTCTGATACTCGCCTACGCCCCCTCCCCCCCCCCCGCCCCCCCACCCCACACCCCCCATCACCCTCTGCCTCTCCCTAGCAGCTCGCAAGAGAGAATGCAAGAAGAATGACCGAAAGACGTAGAGAGTGACCGATGCACAGATAAGACTTACTACGAAAAGATACTACGCGTAGAGTTAGTCTTGTACTCTATGCTTGTGAATATGTCTCCAAAAAACCATGTATTTGACTGTGAGAGATAAATGTGCACTCTTCACACCAACTCTAATGCGGTATGGATACGGCACGTATGATTGTATGCAGACTAGAACTCACTTCAAAATCAAGCAGCTTTTCATAGTGCTAATCAAAGTCTACTTTTTTCAATCTTGCTCACTATTTAACTGCTAGAGGCTCCCTTTTCCTTTTTTTTTTAAAGCTAAATGCATCATTATACTAAATGATATGAGCATACTGCAAAGAGGGACATTATTTTTACTGTATGCCTAGGTGTATTTAATAATGCTAGGTCATATACAGGACAATGTTAGTGTGTTTTTAGGGTAAAATGAGCCGTAAATGATGTAAAGACCTTAGCATGTTGGCCGATTTAATGTATAATAATAGTAAATTATGCATTATTATTAATATAATAATTATAGGTAAATATTAATAAGATATGCAATAACAAAATATGATTTGATCTCTTTGAAAGGCCCATGGATCTCGGCCCAAAACTATGTTTATTATTATCCTTATTTTCTATTTCTCAATTGTAAATTCTTTAAAAACACAACAAACCGGACGCCTTAATTTATTTAAGTGGCAGGCACAAGATTTTTTTCCAGGATTGCTCGATTTTTATAAGATCACTTTGGAGGCTAAGGGACCTGTGTGGGAACAATAGTGGGAGAGCTTGGGAGTGCTTGACTATCGATTTTTTGGTTATTTGTTCATTGGTGTCGAAATTCAACATCCGGCTGTTCATAAAATCATTTAAATCACATCAAGGAACCTCAAAGCTAAATTTTATAACTCATATTTCATCATTTATTAATATGTTATTATACCTCGGGAATAAGATGTTCATGAAACTTTATTTTGATTTTTATAAATTGAAACATATTCCAAATAACCACCTAATTTAGAAATATGAAATGAATAAATCGGCATATAAAATAATTTGTAAAAATTTATTTTTATAGTTTTTTATGAGGTATGCTTCTTATTCCTACAATATAATCACACCATAGAACCCACAAAAATGTGACTCCAAGAGCAGTTTTGCTAAGAACTCGGCTAAAACCACTTAGTACTGCTAAGTTAGTTTATACTGCTCACCCAAAACCAACAGTGCATTGTGCTAGACCAAAGACTCATTTTTACAAACCAGCACAATCTACTGCCCAAAGGCCCTTTTATAAGAAACCAGCATTAACTAACAGGCATTTTAATCATAAGGTTAATATTGTTAGGACTAGAACAGTTAATACTGCTAGGTCATACAAAACACCTGTTAATACTGTCAGGCCCAGAGTTGTTAATACTGCTAGGCCATTTACAGGATAAGTTAATACTGTCAGGGCATATGGGATCAATGCTGTTAATCCCTCAGCATGTTGGGTTTGGAGACCTACCAGACCTAATGGTGCATCACTTGTTTTCAATAGATATAACTACATTGATGCACGAGGTAGATCCAAGTCAATAATGGCTTGGGTCCCCAAAGGAATCTAATTTCCTTATCTTTATGTGCAGGGCAATCCACAGATGTATGATAAAGGCTTTGTTGATAGTGGATTCTCAAGGCACATGACTGGTAACATAGCTTATCTTTCAAATTTCAAGGAATTTGATGGAGGTTATGTTACATTTGGAGGAGGAGCATATGGTGGAAGAATTACTGGTAAAGGTACACTAAAAACTGACTGTCTTGATTTTGAAGATGTATACTATGTTGATGAGTTAAAGTTCAACCTTTTTAGTGTCTCACAGATGTGTGACAAAAAGAACTATGTCCTTTTTACTGACTCTAAATGTCTTGTCTTATCTCTAAATTTTAAGTTGCCTGATAAAAATCAGACACTTCTTAGAATTCCTAGAGAAGACAATATGTACAGTTTTGATATGAAGAACATTGTT
>BQNB010078991.1:0-30383 GCA_026074375.1 Tanacetum coccineum
ATATAGCTTAAATCATTTCTAGCTTATTTTAGGGCTTATTAGACTTCCATAGCTTATTTAGGACCCCCTTCTCCCTACTTAACTGTCCCCCATAAGTTTTAGCTTATTTTGCTAGCTTATATCTCAAAGAAAAAGCAAATAAGCTCATAAGCTTAATAAGTTTCTGTCAGCCCCATAAGCTCATGTTTTTGGCTTATTTAGACCCTTTCAGCTACTAGTCCTTTTATAAAAAATGATAAGCTCAAGCCCCTTTACAACTTTGTTTTTATAGCTTTTTGATAATAAGCTGTTGGACCCACCTTGTAATCGGGGTCCACTTCAGGGACCATTTGTGTAATTTTGTCTTTTATAGTTAACATTGTTAGTCCCTGTGGTTAGTTAGCCTGTTACCCCGTTAGTCCTTGTGTCCTTTTCACTGTTAGTCCCTTAGGTTAACTTTAGTTAGTTTATTTAATTTAATTAATATAAATTAGGTTTAAAATTAATTAGTTTAATTACTTTTAATTTAAACAGTAAAATTTGGGCATTTTTATATTTTTAGAATTGTTAACTTTTTCTTTATTTAATTTTATTTTTTCAGAATTTTTATAACTTTTATTTTTTGTCTTTTTCTATTTTCTTAGTTTTAATTAGTTTTTAATCTTTAAAAATTCATAAAAAATCCAAAAATTAATAAAAAAATATTTTTCTTTTTTGTAAAATTTTCTTTTGTCATTTAGTGTCTAGGAAAAATATAAAATTTAGTATAGGCTTTATTTTTCTTAAATTTCAGTCTTAGACCCGTTTTACCGGGTACGTTTTACCGTTTCTTTTCGTTTTACATTCAAACGACCTCCGTTTTAGTTCTAGTTTTCTTTATTTTTCAAATTAAGTTAATTAGAATTTAATTTTGATTTTTAATTTAATTTAGCATTTATTTTCTTAATTTTTAGTATTTAGGGTTCCCGATACCTGATTCTGTTCCCCGTATTTAACTTAGAATTAATTTTAGGATTCCCCAATAACTAATTTTGTTTCCCGTAGTTTTTAAGATCCCCATTTCCTATATTTGTTTCCCGTAGAATAACTTAGATTTTATTTAATTAATTTTAGTTGTAATTATATCAGTGTTTCCATCATTCAATTTCTCATCAAACCAGGATAAATTTCAATTGCAGCCTCGTTGGGACATACGACCCGGGAATATCTCTTCCGGAATCTTTTTATCATTGATTTGATTCTTATATATTTAATCTCTTTGTGTAGCTTTTGACCTTTTCCCTTGGTTAAGGGCATTTGGTTGAGATTTGCATTTGAATTATTTATATATATACCCGTCAACGAATCATTTTTTGGCGCCGCTGCGGGGAGGGCATGTTCTACGATTTCTATCCACTTTTGATTCTGAACTTGTCTTATTATTAATATAGTCATATTTAAAAACACAAAATATTTTTCTTTTCTTTTTATTAGTACATTCTCATATAAAAAAAAAAAAAAAAAAAAAAAAAAAAAAAACCAAAAAAAAAAAAAAAAAAAAAAAAAAAAATAAAAAAAAATTGTCCATAAAAAATTAAAATTCACTAATTGGTAAAATACCAAAATATAATATTCTCATAACTGAGTATTACATAAATAAGTTCCCGGTGAACTATTGAGTTCCCAACTCGAACCAAAGATTTAAAACTTGCCTTCTGTGTCACCTACCGATATACGGCCTCACCTCGATTCAGATTAACAAACTATGAAGTGGGTTTAAGGAGGGTTGTTCCTGGAACTACCGACCCAAAAAGGAGAAATAAGCTTCGCGGCTATTCCTACTCCTCCGCTCACCTGTCGTTTTTCATCTGAGAGCTACCTGTGAAGTAAGATTGATTTATTGGCTAATTGTCACATTATCTCTTGTCCGATTAAAATAGACTTGATATATTTTAAATCCAAAAACCAAAAAAAAAAAAATTTGTGTAACTTCCTTATTTTTTTTTTATTCCATTTTGGTGCATGCGCAACTCGATCTCATCCCTCGTGAGCAGCGACCTCCTCCACCAAATGACCAGCCTAAGTTTGTTAGCGAACCTCTTCGTAAAGAATTACCCAATTCAGAATATCCTCACGTAAGCCAATGGCAGACACTCGAACTATGGCTCCAATTGCTCCAAGCACCCAACCGAGGTACGAGACGCAATCCTTTATTCTGAAATTGTGGCAAAACAATTTCGACTAAATGCATGGGTTAATCAATCTTGTCCTGAACAAACAGTTTCCTTCGGTCTCATGACAAAAACCCGCATGCTCATAACCGTTACTTCAACAGATCACCTCCACATGAGGGTCCCCAATGTTCAATTGCTAATACATTAAGCTTATCTTTTCATTCTCTATCAGGGAGCATCCCGAAAATGGCTAGAAAAAGAACCCCCACGATCCATTCAAACTTGGGACGATCTTGTATCCAAATTATCAATCAGTTTTTCCCTCCTTCTAAAACAACGAATCTTCGCAATAGAGAATCACCATATTTCAGCAAAGGTTCGATGAATCGTTTTATGAGGCTTGTATCGTATTCATGGATCTACTTAGGGCAAGTCCACACCATTGGATTCTCAAGAATTGCATCAACTTGAACATTCTATAATGCTTTGAACATTAATGATCAAGAATTCTTGAACACACAGAGACATACTCCGCAGCAGGTGGAAACTTTTTTTTGGACAAAATGGCCATCTCGAATGTTTAAAAATCATCGAGAGCAAGTCCAAGGTTCGTCAAACACGAGCTAAGGTAGTTGTTGCCAAGGTAAGTACGAACTCTTCAACCCAAGCTATTTCATCTGATGTTGCTGAACTTAAGGATATTGTCCGAGCATTGCTCTTACGAGACAAGAAGAACCAAGCTTCGCTTCAGCTCCACTCCTGCACCTGTCAAAGCAGTTGAGCTAAGATGTGTTACATGCGGTGGTGCCAATCTCACCAAAACTGTCCAGCCACTCATGGCGACGTTTATCGGAGACAAAATTTCTGAGTATGTGTACAAGCCCTGCAAGCTAATTACAACCAAGTAAGCTCCAATTTCCGACCTCGAAATTGGTTTCAAATCATATGTAAACCTCCAAGGTTTTCCATCCGTTCTGAACTCTCAAGCTAATAATGCTAACAATTTCAATCGGGGAATAACTTTAACCAAAACCGGAAGCAATTTTCAACCAAAACAGGAGGGGAAATTTTAATCATCCAATTTCAGTCAGAATCAACTTCGATAGAACCCCAGTTTATCAGTCTCCAGAAAAACTCTCCAGCTTATCAAGCCCCCGTTCCTCAGACACACGGTGTGTCAAAAACAGATTTTGAAAGATATGTCACGGCAAATGATGCAGTGTTGAGAAACATGCAAAACCAAGGTCAAAACCTGCAATCCCAAATGGCAAATTTGAACTGAACATCTTTTCAAAATGTGTTACTGCTAATAACAGTCTTCTACTATCCGTTCTGGAACTCTCCTGTAACCAAGACTGTTACCGTAAACCCAAAGGAAGAATTTTAAAAGGTATCACTACCCGAGAGTGGTGTTACCATCCAAGGGACCGAAAACAGTACTCATGACACCGAGGTGACAAAGGACAACGATGCCTCCGTGCTAATACGGAAGCACCGAAGACGTCCAACCTCCTGTTGTTCAAATTCCGTCTCGTAATCCAGTTCTTGAGCCCATTGATGCTCCTGTTGTTGCTCCCGTACCAAACACTAAACCTTCAGTTTCTCTTCCATACCTTTCGAGGCGTGAATAAATGAAAAGAGCCGTAATCAGCTAATGAACAAATCGACAAATTCTATGAATCTTTCAAAGAGATGAGTTTCGAGATAGCTTTATCGGATGCTCTTGTTTTTGATGCCCAAATCGCCACGACTCTAAGAACGTTACTGTGGAATAAAGGAGAAACTTACTGAAGTGGCTCTGATACTTCCAATGAACCCTGTTTACTCTGAACTTCGATGAATGAATATTGTTCGAAGCGGGAATCGGTTCATCTTGAACAAGTTACCCAAGAAAAACTTGGAGACCCCGCAAAGTTCCTGATTCCTTTGAATTTCCAGGGATGGATGAATGCCTTAGCATTATTAGCCGATCCGGTGCTAGCATTAATCTAAGATGCCATTTTCAGTCTGGGAAAGCCTTCACTTCCTGATCTTACTCCAACTTGCATTGACACTCAGAACTTGCTGATCGATCAATTTCTAAACTCAATGGAATGTGCAAAAGACATCTCCGTTAAAGTTGGTGATTTCACTTTCCAGCCGGACTTTGTGGTTGTAGATTTTGAGCAGACCCCCGAGTCCTTTAATTCTCGGAGGTGCTTTCTTAAAAACCTGACGTAGCTTTGATTGATGTGCATAAGGTTGAATAACTCTTAGAATAGGAATTGAAGCATCACTTACAATGTGGATCAACTATAGATTCGAGATATCTCCGGCCAATTACACTCACATGACGGCAAAACAAGATTGGACGTCATTGATATGGCATGTGAGTAATACTCTCAAGAAGTTCTTGGTTTTTACAGATATAATCGCGAGTGCACTTCCAACTCCGTATTATGATCCAATTGTTCTTACTATCTTCTCCTACCCTAACTCCTTTGGGATATTGATTTCCTGCTTCTCGAAGAAAAAAGCGACTCTTCCCTGGTCAAGAAGATGATCCGAGGGGGATCCGATTGTCTGCATATAATCCATTCTACAATGATCCTGAGGGGGACATTCTTATTCTAGAAGCCGTCTTAATAGAGTGAAGCCACCACATCCCCCTCCAAGTCAAGGAACTTATCTATCCCAGAATCCGAACTGAGCTTAAGGTCTGTGAAAAACAATACCAGCCAATTCTTCATTGATGAACCTACTGAGGTTGAACCAGGACTGCCATCCCCATCTCGAGTATGCATTCTTTGAGGGACGACAAGAAGTTGCCCGTCATTTTGCTAAAGAGATGGATGTTGAAGAAAAAATCCGCTCACTCGTAAAAGTGCTAAAGTCCCACAAGAGCGAGGCTCTCGCTTGGAACTTTCCTGAACATTCAGGATATCAACCCGGAATTTTGTACCCACAAGATTCCCTTATGAGAAGAAGACTATGCACCAGCGGTCCAACATCAAAGAAGAGTAAAATCCAGAAATCCACGCTGTTATTAAAAAGGATGTTGACAAAACTTCTCGAAAGCTAGTGATTGATTTACCTATCTCCGACAGTCCCCTTGTGTACCCGATACATTTTGTACCAAAGAAGGGAGGAATGACTGTGGTAGTGAACAGGAAAATGAGTTGAGCCCAACTCGTTTGGTTTACCTGGATGGCGAGTAATGCCATTGACTATCGAATTAAAAATGATGCCACCCCCAAAGACCACTTCCCTCAACCTCATGAGACTAAATGCTTGAGAGATTGCAGGGGAATGAATACCTAACTATTTTCTGAATGGTTTCTCCCGGTTATTTCCAAATCCCCATTGACCCCCGAGATCAAGAAAAGACTAACTTTTACCTTGCCCATAGAAACGGAACGTGTTAGCCTAACCGCGCATGCCTTTTCGGCTTATGCAATGCTCCAGGCACGTTTCGACAACGAAGTATGTTTAGCAATCTTTTCATGACAAGGTTGAAAATCGGTTTAACAGAGACAAAAACTAGTCTTATGTTGTGAGAACTCACTTAGGAACAAAGTAGGGTTTCAAATAAAGAATAAAACAGACGAAATAAAGTGTTATCATGTGAGGATCAAAAATTTTAAAATGTGTGATGGGTTTTCTGCATGCTTCAGGTAAGAAAGAAAATTATATAGGTGACACGATAATAAGAAGTATATTCACTGATTCACATCGTTTTAGTAGAAGCTTAATATGTGTATACATTTGTAAGAAACTAGACGAGTATCCGTGCATAGTAACGAGATTTTCTAGCGGCAAACAATTATAGTTGCGATATTGTAGTAAGTGTTTCATGTAAGGTTCAAACATAAAACATGAATTTATTACAAATTTCAAAACGTTTAAACATAAAGCGTTGGCTAAGATAATAAAAGGTTGTTAAGAGAATCCATGGTTTGACTGCAATAATAAAGGTTGCTAAGTAGATCTCACACTCAAGCATCCTTTCATTTTTAAGCCAAAAAGACAAATATATTACTGGGTAAAAGCTATAAAATACCAACATACTTTTTTTTGTCATGACTACACCCACGTACATTTAAATTTGTTCCGATATCACCAATATGACCATAAAATGACTATATTACCCTTGCTTTTTTAACATATTTACACTTAAATTAATAATCACTTTTAAACACATTCAATACATCCATTAAAAACTTATTCACTTTCATATCTTTCTTTCTTTTGATTTCACTTCACAAGACACAACCACGGGCAAATCATACAACTCATATCTATACCTATATCAGACGAACCATTAACACAGAAATCATACCCATATCAGAAATCTTGTTTATAGTCACGAGTAATAATTGTTAAGATCGATGATGATTCATACAATGATACACACCACTAGGATCAACAAGATCGATAATGGATTACAATGGCTTAGGTTTCCAAGAAAATAAGAAATAGAGTACCGAAAGCTTGATTGTATTATCAATGGTGGATGTTTGTTACAAGTTGGTTGGGAATTAGTTACAAATAATTACAGAGAGAATTGAGAAGGAAAGTATGATTACAAAAGCTGAGAATGAAATAAAATACAAAGCGGGTATTTAAAGGGAAAAGTGGCGAGAAAAGTGGTTACAAAATGGGAGAGAATCACGTGCACCTCACGTGTGTGGTAACACACGTGCACCTTACGTGCCCATCTCATAACAGACTTATCAATTTATGCCCCTTATAACATTCTTGTCCTCAAGAATGTGCAGCAAAGGAAGGGTACTTAGCATACAAATCTTGTAAGGGCTCACATGTAGAGTCTTCTCTAGTACCACCAGACCACTAAACCAACCCATACACCACCACTGCATTGTGCTTCTTGAGCATTTTTCTGTCCGACAATGCCATGGGTTTCGGTTTCAACAACCCTTCATGATTACAACTTGGTAGTTCAACACTTTGAGTCAATTGAGGATTTCCCTTACAAGGTTTTAACTGAGAAACATGGAAGATATTATGGATTTGGGGGTGATTTGGTAGTTTGAGTTTGTAGGCCACTGATGCGGTTGTCGTAAGGGACTTCTACAAGAAGTTTTACAACTCCATAGGAAGAGTACTTAACCGTTGTAGTAGTAGTATAGGCAAGACTCGGGGGTTGTTGTCGTTCTCTAGGAGAATAGGTTGGGAAGGCTTGATCACGGTCTAACAGAATTCTAGGGGTTGAGAGAAAATTCTTTTTGTGTTTTTATATTTATAAGAAAGCAAGTAAATCTATGGTTTGAGAGGTTGGTTTGTTTAACTAATAACTAAACTAATATCTAATCTACTGGTGATAACTTTATGATAATTTAAATGTATTTACTTAATCATGCACTACTTATCAGATTGCTTCTCCTAATCCTGTTGCCTTCTCACACTTGTGATGATATGTGTAAGTATTTCCTAGGTCATGAATGGATTACACGAACCCGCCGTCTATTTAATATTCCGTTAGGGCAACGCACAAGTAAGGTAGTATGAAGACTATTACAAGACCCTTAAGAGTACATTAAATGCATGTGAAATATCTTAAGAAGGATCAACCATATAAAAGGGCAATGTAGTATGAAGACTGTTACCCGATGGTATTCTTTCTACGCACTCGCGTTTCCCTAGACGTGTCTACAGCGATACAAACAAAAGCTGGTTTTCTAGAACCTACAATCATCAATCAAGAAGCAATAGTAAAAGGATCTACAATCCGACTTTCATGCAATCATAAGCAAATAAAAAGGAGGGTTTAGCCTCGCATGTTATAAAGAAAGCAAAGAGATAAATCAATCATGCAACACATAGACATATTGAATGATTAATGATAGATAACCTTACTTGAATTAAAACATGGATTCAAGGTAGTACAATAAGGTTTTGTGTAACACCCTCATTTTACATATAGCAGCGGAAGCTAATCTGGAGTATTACTTCATGAATCACAGGCACAATCATAGAAAACGACTCAAAAGAGACGTTTTTAAAAGATACGTTATCATTCATTTAAAATCAAAGTTTTACAAAGGCAGGTACCAAAATCTAGAAACATATAATGTGAATGATAACAAGTTTTAGCCATCTTCAAGTCCATGCCACTCTATGCCATAAGCTCCTCAATTACCTGAGATAAACATGCATAAAAAGGGTCAACACAAAGGTTGAGTGAAATTCATAGGTTTGAAATGTAATAGTTGAATACCAGAGGTGCTACTATTATCCTGAGATAAACCATGCATCAATAATAGGGTCAACACAACAGGTTGAGTGTGAAATTCATAGTTTGAATTTGTTTTTGTTGATTACCATGTTATAGGGGTTGTTTGGGACTATTGAGCAACACAACTGACTCTGGTCACCTAGGATATACAGTATGGGGTCTAACAGTTTTAGCAGGGTGATCTGTATTATCTATGGTGTAATGTTAGATGCAAGTGGTTTTTGGGGATTTTTGTGGGTGAAGTTTGTTTAGTACATCAACGTTATTGGTTTTAATATAGGTTTGAAATGTAATAGTTGAATACCAGTTATAGTGTAATAATTGCATGAGCACAATTATCATGGAAAACAGTATGGAAAACAGTATTATCATGGAGATCAGTATTATTATGGAGAACAGTTGAATGCAAGTTTAATGGTAAGTGGGTTACGTTGTTATACACCCGTTATTGGTAATAACTGCAACGAATACAATTATCATGAAAAAATGGTAACATTATTATTGCACCTAAGCTCATGACATCAATACGTGAACATGGAAAATCACCGTAATGATATTGGTTGAGGAACTATGTCCCCGTGGAAAATGTAACTTGCCAAGGTTACCTATTAGGACAAATATGGTGCGTTTGGCTACCCCAAGCATGGGTATACAAACGGGAGCCGTCACCCCCAATAGATTTATCCACAATATTCGCGTTCACTCGCAATGCAAGTAATTAATGATTCATGATATGAAAATAATGGCACTGGAAGCTACTTAGGCAATAATATATCTGGATAGCATACAGTTGAAAAAAATACTTGCATTCATGGTTTATATCAGGTATCATAGATTTATAAAGTATTCAAAAGATTGAAATGTGGGGTTATAAATTCATTAAGTCTTTGAAAAGTAATCACATTGTTATAAGATGAATGAGTATGTAAAAGAGTTTGTAACAAGCGTGTATCCCCCTCACGGGTTTATAAAACATGTAAATAAGTAAAGGCGAGGTTATGAATCTCACTAAGTCTTTGAAAAGTAATCACATTGTTATAAGATAAACGAGTATGTAAAAGAGTTTGTAACAAACATGTATCCCCCTCGCGGGTTTAAAAATATAAAGACTTTAAAAGCGAGGCTATGAAATCTCACCTAATAGGTAGTTGTAATAAATATTCCAAAATGAAAGCTGACGACTTAATCACAATCTTAACAGAAAAGGTTGATATAGCCAAGAATGATAGTAAACAGCCACGTCACGTAACCTGAGTAAATATGTCAAGTCTTAGAAAGATTGTACTCTAGAACTTTGGTTCTAAGAGTTTAATATTGTTATGAGTTTGATTGGAGAGTTTGGAATTATTGTATCACCGTTCGGGCCATCATAATTCAGAGGTCATTCAGTAAACGTTTGAGGAGCTAGGGCACTTTAAATCGTAAACCCAACAACTCAGTCAGAACGTAATACCAAGATGAAACCCCTTAATATGAAGCTCCCTAGTATTGAGATACCGTATATTCATTTAGGATTTGAATAAGTTCTTATAAATAAAGATGTTTACATTTTAAACCTTGCAAAATGGGTAATTGACAATTTATACCTTATACTTTGAAATATGGCAAAACTAGTCCCTTAACTTATAATTTAAGAAATTTACAAGTTTTACCCTGGTTTTATAAGTTTAGAGAATGACAAAAACAGTCCCTCTACCTTTAATTTAGAAAAACTCTTAGAAAGATTTTTGGAAAAATAGGTGTGTTGGGACATATTTGGTAACGACAAAAGAACAAGTTAGGAATCGAATTAAGGGCTAATCTTTTGGGGTTTTGAAGTCTCCTAGGTGGTGTATAACATATCAAAAATTGGATAAGGGTTGTGAAAATAGATCACGAATTAGAAAGGCGTGAAAATGGCTTTACACGTTGAATTCGTTATTTTATGTGAAAATGGAAATTGAGTTTTAGCAAGATTAGGCTAGGGATTCTTTAGGACCAGTTATTTAGTGGTTCTAGGGTTATAATAAGAAGGGTTATAAAGAGATTTGATCTTACAAGGATGAGTGTAGAACAAAATGGGTCGAATGGGTCATTTTAGGGTTTTTAAGAGTCGAATTGAACATGTAATGGGTTAGGATCCTTAAAGTTGGTTTTTAAACTTTTAAATAAGTTATGTTTAGCTTATTAGAAAAGCCCATAAGCTGGTTTAAGAGTTTAAGCTTAAATAAGTTGAAAACACTTAGTGAAATTTTGGAAAATACATGTTTTGGGACGAACATGGGTCATGATTTTGAGAGGGCTATACTTTGATTCAAGGTATGAATTTGTAGCATGTTACAGCCACTAAGATGGCCTAATCTCAGATGCAAAGATTTTGATAAGTTGTGTTTAGAAATCAAAAGTTTTAAGGGTGTGAAAGTGTGGCTGAAAATAGTGCACAAAAGGGTTTGTGTAGATTTTTGGGGGACAGTTTTGAGGTCAACGATTAGATGGGTTAGAGATTGAGTTAGGGCCTGATTTTATAGGGCTCTAGAGTATCTTGGACATAGTTTAACATATCCAAAAATCAGCCTTTGTTGTTAAGATAAATCGAAAGTTACAACAACCCAAAAATGACCTGACGCGAAGATTTTATGATTTTATGTAAAACGGAAAACGTGTTTTATCAAGATTTTTGTTAAGAAACCTTAGAGACCAGATACTAGGTGTTCTAAGAGCTATATAAAGAGTAGATTGAACAAGGTTTGGACTTACAAAAGCATGTGTGCACAAGAATGGGTCGAAATTATATAGCTAAAAACATGGATCCATTAAAAAATCAATAAATAATTCATGATACTTGCATGAAATCGGTTAATTTGAATGGCAACTGAAAATATATACAATATGAACCTCCTTAAGTAAAGAGATGATGGAGAAGGCAGTGAAGAAAGAGAAACTATGAGACTTGTTTTTTTTAAATACGTATCAGTTACATATGATTTGAAACAAATCAAGAAACCATTCTCCAAACATGAACCCTATGCGGATTGGTGCTTAATATGAACTAAACATACCTCTAAAATCATACAACTTCACTTGATCATCAAAACATAAATGAATTTGGTATCATCGAGATATATAGAAAAAACAAATACAAAACATTCAAACTCTGAAACTTTTTCAAAACGTAAATTCATTTTTGAAGTAAGACTGAATGTAGTGGTGACCGCAGAGGACACCGCCACGTCAGCGCCAACTCAGCTTTCTCTCTCTTAGACCACACAGTGACCAAACACATGTAGTGGTGACCGCAGAGGACACCGAACAAATTTTTTTTATTTAAAAACATTACATTAATAATTAAACGTCTTACAAATTAAAATACGAAAATAAAAATACACGGAAGAAAAGATGGAAAAAAATTACGGAAATAAAAAACATGAACTTGACGGAATTTAAAAATACAACACAGATACGTTTTAAAACATATAGTTCGAATAGTATCCGTTGGAATAGTAGTTGTTTGATTTCAAATTTGAAAATTACATTACGGAATTGAAAATTACATTATGGAATTGAAAATTACATTACGAAATTAAAAATTACATTACGGAATTGAATAACAATAATGTTAAGCTAATGAAACCGTATCCTTACGGAAAACCTCAACCACATTTCTTTTTGTAATGTTAAGGTAATGCTTTGATGGTTTAGGAGTAAAAACTGAGACATTGGCAAGTATCATAGCAGCTCCTACTGTAATATCCTTTTCATAACTACCCACATCAAGGACTTTGTAGTGTATTGTTCCAGGTACTGTACCCGATAGATCTTTCAGAGTCACATTTAAATCTCCAAGAGCATTCGGAGAACAAGACTTCACTATTGCAACAACTTGTTCAAGTTTTCCCTTTTTAAGAAAGTTGTCGATGTCTCCCAAACATCCAGTTACAGTGCCACCAAAAGCATTCACATAGTTAGTGGCGCTAACCCACGCCCCACTGTTAAAATCAGCATCCTCACCCACATCCTCAACAACTTTCTGCATATATTCTTGTGTCGACATTAAAGCCCCATCCGGATCAAGAATAAATACATTTTCTTTAAGCAGCTTGGCTCGCTGAACAAGACCCGCAGGACCGGGTATTATCCTAACTGGGTTTGGGGTTGAGGAAGATGGTTCAACACATATGCTATTAGAGAGCTGAACAACACCCGCAGGACCGGGTATTATGGTAACTGGATTTGGGGTGTATGGAGATGGTTCAACATGTGCGCTACTAGACGAACGCAGAACATGTGTTAAATGGAGATCAGAATCGTCTATATCAAGACTGTATTCCCATGGATCATTTTCGTTAGTGAAATTGGAATCCATCTGGATAGTTGGATAAGAAGTTGTGTGATATAATGAGGAGATGGTGGGGGTATTTATAACGAAAAACTAGCCGTTGGAATTCAAAATTTGAAAATATAATAACGGAATTTAAAATACAATACTTTATTTAAAACATTAAATTAAAACAACATTACACTAAAATAGTTTCTAGTTTATTAATCTGATGACTCGTAATCTGAATCAATTCTCATCACCCCAAATTCCATAAAGTATTCATCATCATCAGCTTGTTTTTGCCTAATCTTCTCCTCCCGTGCCTTTTCATCCATTGTTTGTTCTTCTAGTGTTTCTCTTAAGGCTTCTTCATCTAGATGTAGTTGATGTAACTCTTCCGCAGTAAGGTATACATCACCAATCTCATGTGTCTGTGATGACGAACCACCTATATGGGTTTCTGAGCGGTGGTTGTATTTTTCATGTATCCAAGCTAACTTAGCATTCATTTGTTTTTCTAGTTTTGCCGCCTTTCTGTACATAGAAAGATTTAGCTCGTAATCTTTATCAGAACCTTCTTTTAAGAAAGTGTCGATCAAAGCACGGCTCTCTTGTGGAATGTGATTACATTTCTCGTATGCTTTTCTAAGATCTTCTTTAGTTGTGCATGCATTATCAAATTGCAAGGCTAAATCCAGAATCGCTTTCTGATGAACCATATCTTCGTCAATTTGTTTTTGAACCAAAGCTTGGATTTCATCGTCGCTATGTGGTATCGAACAAGCCATTTAAAAAAGATAATGAAAGTGTATAAAATGTATGTGTTTTGTGATTAAAAATGGTATAAAAAGTAAGATTTTATAGTGAATGGGGGATTGTTTATTTTTTTTAAATAAAAATATAAAAGAAAGAGTTAATTTTTTTTAATACGAAATCTTCCTCCAATTGTAAGGTCGTGCAGAAGACTCTAACTTTGCAAAAGTTGGGGGTAACCAGGTCTTGCTTCGATCGGCGTAGTGAGGTGACCAGGTCCCTTTTATTGCCACATGGGACGACCGACCGCAAAAGGTCGTCCCATTACGTTTAGCCTGAGTGCATTATATAACCCTAAAGAAGATGCGGTAATTTAGGCAATGATTTATGTATATAATGATCACAATTAATACGATAACCACTATTATAAAGACGATTTGAAAAACATACATTATAAGCTTGAATAATGAACAAAAATATCACATAACGACTTACTAAAATTAATGTCAACAAGTAAAGATATTCGCGCGTTGCTGCGGGCGTTAATTTTTCGCGCATTGTTGCAGGGCGTTAAATTTATTTATTTTTTTATCTTTTTATTTTTTTTTCCGCGCGCTTTTTTTATGTTTAATAGTGTAAGTTTATTTTTTCCTGCACGTTACTGCGGTGCGTTAATTTTTCGCGCGTTGTTGCGTGTCATTAATTCTTTTTTTTCCTTTAATTTTGTGCGAGTTTATTTTGTCGTCTCATATTTAATAGTGCGGGTTTACTTTTTCAGTATCGTGTTTAGTAGTTTTTTTTATGGTTTTACGCGTTGTTGCGTGGCGTTAAAATTTTATTTTTTTATTTTTTATTTTTTTTGCGAATTTATTTTTTTGTCTCATGGTGTAAAATGACATTGTTTAAGTCAATTCGGAAATGTTACCGCGAGTATTTTTTTATTTGAATGCGTCGGTACTTTTGTAACATTTTTTTCCTCCCTATTTTGTGCCAACAACAAAAAAAAAAAACTAATTGGGCCGGCCCAAATTTTTGGGCTAAATTTTTTGGGCTTTTTTTTGGTTTTATTTTTTACATGATACCGAAAAAATAAACCCACACAAATATTTCAATGCTTCTGACGCCCATAAAATTATATTAGTAAAAAAAAAACTCAAATAACAAAGAAAAACAAACCTTTAAATACGAAGCCCATATAAGAAAAAAAAACTATTAAACATTAATAGCGCGCGAAAAATTAACGCCCCGCAGCAACGCGCGGGTAATCCTTGCTTGTTATATACGAATTGTGAGTTTCAAATTTTAAATGGACATGACCTATACACAATTAAAACTTAAAAGCTAATTGTCAATTTCAGGGTATGTTTGGCACCAAAGATTATGGGGAGATTGTGATTATTTTAAAAAAAAATTATTTAAAATATAAGCTTCGTTTGGCAAATGAACATATATGAGACTATAAAAAAAATTAATCTTCCATAATCTCTTAAAGTAAAATGCTACTTCATGTAGCTTATAATAATAATCTTTTTTCATAATCTTCATCTTCATCTCCATCTACAGCTTCATCTCTAGTTTCAGCAACAGTTACTTTTGCCAAACATACCCTCAATCTAAAAATAAACATAAACATATAAACATAATTAGCTATACATGATTTAAAGGCTTTAGTTGTACAGGTGTCGGCACGAAAATAAAAGCTATTTTAGGAAAACTTTAATGGTGATGACTAAAAACTCTGTTTTATAGAAGAGTATAGACTAATAACCGTGGGAAACGTCGTCGTTTTGACGCCGGGTTTCGCGGGCGAAAATGGTAGCCCAACAACGGCCCAACTTAAAAAAAATTATCACTGGCCCAAACCAAAATAGAATTAAGAAAAAAAATTACGCAACGGCCCTTCAACTTTTAGCTATTTACGAATTTTTCATATGATAAACTTTATTTATCAAATATATATCACATATCTGTCGGCTCATTGAAACGACTTCAATATTGCAATGCTTCCGACATACCCACGATTTTATAAAAAATGTTTAGGTTTAATATAATTAGAAATTTTTTTTATAAAACGTAGCCTCAACTTTTGAAACGACGTCGTTTCAGCCGACCCATTTAGTACCTTTTTGTTGGGCACCAACTTTGGGTCAGTTTATTGGGGTTCCACTTTGGGCCGGCCAAATTGGTTTTTTTTTTTTTTTTAAATTGTTGGCAAAAAAATAAAGGAAAAAAATTATTACAAAAGTACCGATTTAATCAGATAAAAAAATACCTGCGGAAACACTTTTGATACCTAATAAGTGTAAATAATCGACAGGGTCATAAACGTACAACTCTATATTGCATTAGACGGTGTCGTTTTACGCCACTAAAAACCATAAGCCCAAATATATGACACATATTTACAAATGCCATAAGATCATATTAAAAAAAAAACCATATAGCAAAAAAACAAATTTTTAAACATGAGGCCCAACACCTAAGCACATATAAAAAAAACAACAAACTATTAAACATGAGATAAAAAAAATCGCACTAAAAAAATAATAATAAAAAAAATAAAAAAATTCTAACGCCTCGCAACAACGCGCATGACATAAACTCATATAAGGAAAAAAAACAAACCACAAACATGATACCGAAAAAATAAACCCGCGCTATTAAACATGAGACCGAAAAAATAAACCCACACAAAATACAATTAAAAAAAATGCCCTACACTAACGCGCGATTGTCATTTAAGGCACACGTAATCCTATAAAATTATATTAAAAAAAAAACCATATAGCCAAAAAAAACCTTTAAACATGACGCCCAACACATAAGTCATATAAGAAAAAAAACAAACTATTAAACATGAGACCGAAAAAATAAACCCACAAAAAATACAAAAAAAGAAAATAAAAAAAATAATGCCCCGCAACAACACGCGAAAAATTAATGCCCCGCAGTAACGTGCAGGTACTTTGGCTTGTATTTGTTACTATAGGGGCCTCAAAGAAGCATTTTTTTTTGTTTGGGCCCGTAATCTACATAATTAGACGGATCAGATTTATTTACCATGGTAGCTCATGTAGTCTTGCTAGGAAGTCCAAGGACAGCATTGAAAATGGGGGTAGGGCTTTTGACAATCTTCATCTTCCTCATCTGTTTCTGCAGGAAACTCATCAACTCCACCTTCTTCTGGGAGCCAAGTATCCCAGTAAAGTGAATCAGCATGATACTCAGCAAGATCAACATAGCCATACCAATCTATCACATTTTTTGGAACAGTCATAGTCCTAAACATTTCAGCAACACGAGCAACAACCTCAGGCCTAGGTCTTTTGGCAGACCCAAAGGGAGGAATTGAGGGCTTTGAAGATCCCTCAATGCCCTTTTCAATACTGACAGCATCACTTGAGTCACTTAACTCAATTACTTCCACTTTCTTTGACATGTTGAAGGGATGAATACAGACTGTTTTTAGGGTTTGTAAGGCTAAGTGTTTATGAATTGGTGGTGTCAAAGGTGTGAGTTTATATAAACAAAACAAAGTGGATTATGGGAATTACACATGTAAAAATGAAAGTCTTAAAGTTACTCACCTACATTCACTTCCCTACATATACTCCCCTGTCACAACTCAACCACATTCACATAAAACCTAAGTACCTTTAAACTAGATGCCCAAGACTTAGTATAGTCAAATGATTAGGACTATGTGAACTTTAAGTTTAACATGTATATACAAGTGCTTATCCACACCAAACAATTCCACAAACCTAGACACAAACAATGTAACATAAGATGACTAATAATATTTTCGATTCATTCACAGCCAAAATCCAGCAACAATTAGTCCACATATGACCTTTAACATTGATTACTTTATGCCAAATTGTAAACAAATAAAACATAAACAAAAACAACTAACCAACTAATCTTCAAGTACTTTTTAAAAGCTTTGCAACTTCATTTGTCAATTCTTGAATGGAAGCATCATGCCTGTTTCTAGCCCTAAGCAATCCAGGAATGATTTGAATAGAACGAGAACACATTGGTGGATCAACCCAACCAATCCACCTACAACATGGTCCCTGTTTGATGCAACCATAGAATCTTCGACCTGGATGACCATCACTCCACGAAGTCTTGATAACAGCTTGGCGACCACACGAGCAAAAAGCCATCTGAATTGATTTAGGGTTTTTTTGATTTTTTGGTGTTCTAATGATTTGATGTGGGGGTTTACGATTTGTGTTTAGATAGTGAAATAAAATTAGGGTTTATGAGGATTGGGGGTGTTCATAAGTGTGTGAAACTGGTGTGTGTTGAAGAAGGTGTTAAACATAGATAGTGAAATAAAACCATAGGGATGATGTGTGTTACTAGTTTCAACGCGAAAGGACCAATTTACCCCTCGTCCGTTAACACTTAACTAGCAAAACTAACGATAGGGATGGTGTGTGTTACTAGTTTCAAAATTAGGGATGCTTGGTGTATTTAATTTGAGTTAGGGACGATCTGTGATTTTGGGTCAAACCATAGGGACGATTTGTGAAATTTTTTCTAACATGTTGGGTAATAATTATAAAAACCAATAAATCAAATGGAAGATGTAACCAAAACATAAACAGAATCAAATCACCAATATTGCTCATAACCGACGTGCCACATAACCATAGATAATATATACTAGCAGTAAATTAAGCAAAAAAAAATGATTAACAAAGTGAAAACATATGATGCGCAAGCTTTTCAACATGAAAATAAACATGGACCATCAAAAGATAGTATGATGGTTATCCTAACGCATCACGAAATCCTTGTGCCAAGCTGGGGTAACCGAGACCCTCTTTGTTCGTCCTCCTCCCTTATCCTAAGTCGTAACATGTCGGGTTGGGTGACCCATCTGATCTAGCCACTCCTGTAATTGTATACATTGATTTTATATCGACTTCCAGTTTGAAGCTGCCTTTTGTAATCAATATAAATACCCAACAAACCGTTGTGAAAATAATGTTAGGTAAAGAAGTAACCGAGGTAAAGCAATCAAAATAGGGCCTTCTTCACTATTATTTGTGTAACACAATGTAAACAATCGGGGCATTTAATTAATATTAAGCAATTACTCACCTGACTTTCCCTACTAAATTCAAGAGTGATACTCTTGACCTGATTCTGTAGGGTAGACATTGCTCTACATGATACTTATTATGTGGTTGAACAAATTACAACAACAACATTTGAAGAATCATTTGTAATAATATTCATGTAACTCAATATGTATACACATGGCTTTTCAATTGTACAATTTTTTTCCTCTCTTCATAATTAAAACAAGTGAATGACACTTGTTAATGCGTGTTTGAATGAAAATGACAATTATCCCCTACACAAACTTTTATCAATTGCAAAAATAAGGTTAAATTTTTTTTCATATTTTTAAATAGTGACTAACATGACGACACTTGCACCACTATCTTATGCAGTATTAAAACTAATTATAGTAATTTTGATTCATAAGTAGAGTTTCATCAAAGACTACCGCATATAACAAAATAAACAAATTTTTAAATAAAATATATCAGTATTCCAAATACGAACGCAAAAAGCCCGAGATCTTGAATTTCAATAAACAAAACATGCCATAAACCCTAACCCTAAATTTATACCTCACCGGAATTGAAAAAAAAAAAGTAAATCGCCAAGGGTAGGGCGCGATCTACTTAAAAAAAAAAATTAAATTGTAAATCGCCATGAACGGGGCGCGATCCACTTAAAAAAAAATTAAAAAAAATAATAATTGTAAATCACCATGAAGGGGGCGCGATCCACTTAAAAAAAAAGTAAATCGCCAAGGGGTGGGCGCGATCTACATTATAATTTTTTTTTTTTATAATTTACCAAAATTTTTATCAATAAAGTAAATCGCTATATACAAAGCGCGATTCACATTTTTATTAATTTTTTTTTTAAAATTTTTTTTACGAGCCACTAAAATATCGACACGTTTGCAAATGTAAATCGCTATTCGCGTAGCGCGATTCAAAAGGTTATATTGAAAAAAAAAATTGTCAGGGTTATTACAAGATAACACGAAACCCAACCGGTTACTGCGAAAATTTTCGCTTTTAGTTTTTACACATACCCACCATTATCAACGAGGGTTACATAACCATAAACTCCCGTACTATAAATACCTTCACATCCTTACTTTCATAGCATATATTTCAATCATGTCGAACGCAGAGCAGCCTCAGTTAAACGGAGCTTACTACGGTCCTTCAATCCCACCACCATCCAAAAAAACCCGCTCCTATCACCGCCATAGTGGCAGGAGTTGTAACCCTTTGTCTTGTCTATGCAGTTGTATATGCAACCTTGTTTGTCAAATCCTCATAACAATCCTTGTCCTTATTGGTATCGCGGTCCTTGTCTTCTGGCTCATATACCGTCCAAGCACTCCCAAATTCCATGTCAATGAAGCTACTCTCACACAGTTCACCTTATCACCCAACAACAACACTCTTTACTACAATCTAGCTGTAAACATGACGTTTCGTAACCCTAATAAACGTATAGGAATATACTATGATAGAATGCTAATAAACGTATAGGAAGCCATTGGTGAGTATCATGGTGAAAGGTTTAATTCAAAAATTTTGGAAACGTTTTATTTGGGACATAAACAAGAGAATGATTTATCGACCGTGTTTAGTGGCGAGAGATTGGTCGTTTTAGGAAACGGTGACAAATTAAAATACACGAAGGAAAATAGCGACGGGGTTTATGAGATTGATTTGAAGTTGAAGCTTAAAATGAGGTTGAAGGTTGGGTGGGCTAAACCTAAATTTAAACCAAAGTTTGAATGTGATTTGAAGGTACCATTTGACTAATGGAGGTAGAGAGTTTCTCTTCAAGGGATATCAAAGAACCAAATGTGATTTCGATTGAGATAGATATATATGACAACCATGCATCGTTAATTCTTCATGCATGATTATTGGATCATCTTATTTGTTCTTTTGATACATTGTCCTCGATCTTTTATTTATTGCATTCTTCTAGTTTTTGGGATTGCTGTTTTTGTACTCATTTTTTATGTATATTGATCTGATATTGATGTTTATAAATAAATAGACTGTTTTATATTTGTGTGTGTAGTTTTCGAGCTAGTTCAAACAAATAATTATAGAAAATGGATAATGGAATTTAGAAATGCGTCTCCAAATTTAAACTTAGGTCTTCTCAAGCGTTTTGGTATGCTTCATCAATGGCCAGGTAGTTTTTCTGTATTTTTTTATAACAATTTTATTTATATCTTGAGTAGATTGAGATCCTTTTATGTTTAACTATCTCATGTAGGGGTGAGCGCGGTTCCGGAACCGCAAAGAATCGACCCGGAACCGAAAGAACCGAAAAATGCATATTTTAAGAACCGAGAACCGACCGAAGGCGGTTACGTTCCCTTACGGTGTCACGGTTTTTTTCGATTTGGGTATTTCGGTTACTTCCTAAGAATTGAACGAAATTTCAAAAAAATCCCAAAAACTCAATTTGTGTTAAACTTTTTTGTGGTTAAAACAAAGTTGCTTTGACCTTAAACGGCTAAAATATGTTACCTATATTATACAATTTGTGTGTCTTCGTATTTAATCACATCCTTTATATATGGTTTTGCAATACAAAATGGTGATGTGATATCGTAAAAACAAGGAACTTCTGGTATGATAGGCTAAAGGAGAATTAGTCTATGCGTTAATGTAATTGTTATAAAGAAATATAAACATGAAGTTGCAAGAAGGATAAGTATCAAGTAAAAAACCAAAAATCTAATAAAAATTCCATATATTTGAAGTCGGGCGGTTCTTCGGTTCCAAAACCGAGAACTGCAGAACCGAACCGAACCGAGAACCGAAATTTGAAATATTGATGAACCGAGAACCAAACCGCGGTTCTAAAATTCGGTTCGGGTTGGGTCGGTTCTCGTGTTATTGATATTTTGTGAGAATATAAAATAATGGGTCCGTCATTTCAATTAGTGCTTGTCTATTTTTTTTTAATTGGTTTAACATAACAAACATGAAAAATAAACTTAAAAAAATCCAATCCATACTGAGCCATGACTTTAACACATAAGAAGTAATTTCAAGCGTTGATTTTAAACAGATATTTTGACAAACAAAGTTTCAAATAAGCCGTCTTTATCAAGAGAAAAAAGAAATACGTACTCATTCGGGATATTCAAATGCTTTAAGTTTAAAAAAAAAAAACTTAAGGCTGCTTTCAAAGACCTTGCATTGTTATATTATATAAAGAAAAATGTTAGCGTCTTTTTATATATAATGAAGTTCCTTGACTTCGTAAATGAGAATATGTCCTATTTTTCTATCAAAAGTGCAGCTCCTTTTTTTTGCCGGCATTCTGAATTTTCCGTTTACATCTCTACGCATGAATTGACATATCCAACTAAAATAAATAATACAGCAGTAATTTAATAGGTAGATAGAAAGGTTTTGATCAACTAACATAAAGTAAACAACAATTTTTTGCTGAAAAGTACAAATGACATAGTTTGTAACTTGATTTGTTGAACGTACGTTTGGCTAAAATCTTGCCAAATTTATGCGTTTAATATGTGTTCAATCTTTACCTTACCTATTGGTGTGTGTAATGATATTGATAAATTGCTTAAGAAATTTCTTTGGAACTCTGGGGGTCAGAATGTGTGTAAGCACAGTGTTGCTTGGAAGGATGTGTGTATGCAGAAGTGTGAGGGTGGGTTAGGCATTAAGTCCTTGCAGGTAAAGCTCTTATGGTATGTGATTAGTGATAAGAACTCTTTATGGGTCAAATGGGTTAAAACTATCTGGCTTAAAAATAATAGTATATGGGCTGTTGAACCTAAAAATCTCCATTCTTGGGGATGGAAACAGATTCTAGCCCTTAGAGATAAAGTTAGGAGTTTTGTTCATTTTAAAGTTGGTAATGGAAGGAAAGTGTTCTTCTGGTATGACAGATGGATTGAGAGAAGCCCTCTTTGCAATTTGATTAATTATAACTCTCTTAAGTATGATAGTTTAGCAATGAATATGAGGGTTGCTGATTTAGTCATGGATGATAGATGGAAATGGCCTAGAGGTTGGAAGAACAGATTTAAGGAAGTTCTTAACATTCAGGTTCCTAAATTGGTTAAAGATATTGATGATAAAGCTATTTGGATCAACAAAAAGGGCAAGGAGAAACATTTCAGTGTAAAGGAAGTTTGGAAGGTTATAAAGAGGGATGCTCCTAAAGTGATTTGGTACAAACATGTTTGGTTTTCTCAATGTGTGCCTAGGCATTCTTTTATTCTTTGGATGGCTATCAAAGGAAGATTGAAGACTCAGGACAGATTATCTAGATGACTAATTATTCAAGACATGTGCTGCCCACTCTGTATGCAATGTAAGGATTCTCATTCTCATCTTTTCTTTAACTGTACTTTTGCTAGAAGATTATGGGAAAGGTTAAAAGGGATGGCTAAGCTTGGGAATGTGTCTAATTCTTGGGCTCAGGTTATTTCTAGTATTGTTAACATACCTGCTAAGAATACCATTTGGAGTATTATTCAAAGGCTTGTCCTTGGTGCTTCTGTGTATTTCATATGGCAGGAGAGAAATAATAGGCTTTTTGGTGGTTATAGTAGAACCGAGGATATAGTCTTTAAGCTTATTGCTGAAACTGTTAGATACAGGATCATGGGGTTTAAGCTTAAGTGTACTAATGATGTCATTAGTGCTGCTGATATTTGGAATTTTCCTATTGATAAAATGAGTAGATATAAGGTGATGATTGATGATTTGTTGTCTGATCCTATGGATATTGATTAATGATTACTATTTTCTTTAAAACTGTTGCCCAAAGGAGTGTTTGGGTTAACAGATTTTGTTCTATTAAAATTAGTAGAGTGGGTTCTAGTTTATGGGAGTGCAACAGAGTGTTTATGGAGGGATTATGGAAATGGTGTAGTATGGATAGATGGCCTTTTTGGACTTTTGAAAAGTCTGCTCTTAAGACCCTTGGACCATGGAAGATTGGGTGGTGCTGTAGTGACCTGATTTCTATGCTTCTTGGTCTTCTTGAGTGTCTTGACTTAATAGATTGCTCCCCTGGTTTCCTATCTAGTGGGATTTTGAAATTGCAGGATATGAGATGCTCAAGTGGAATGGAAAGTCTTGTTCTGAAAAGTTTTCTAATCAGTTTCATGGGGCTGCTTGTAATATGAAGATTAATGGTTTGCTGGCTTTCAAGGATTATGGAGCCTGTACTCTTTTTCCTTGCACATGGTTTTTCCCATAGGGTTTTACTTGTGAAGGTTTTTTAATGAGACAGGTTGCCTGGGTGATAATCTACTTGGTTTTCATCCTTTTTATGGACCGTACTAGAAGTAATGATGCAGACTGGCATGTTCACTGGTATACTTGTTCTAGCTTGAGGTATCTTGCATATGGTGATGTTCTAAACTGTGCTGATTGGTCTCAGTATGGTTTGGTGATTCAGAGTATGTTGGGTATTTTTGCTTTTATGAACATTCTAGGTATTACTAATGAATACGTTGGTCATTGCCTTCATAGTTTGGTTGCTTATTGTCTGAAGTATTTTGTTGTTATGTTATTTCATTTTGTTTTGTTTTGTTTTGAATTGTCTTGTGAGCATGGGATATGTCCATGGCCTTTTTATTTTCTGCCAAGAGGTTTTGAAAAGGTTTAGGGATGTGTCCTAAGCCTTACCCTTTTGTGCTTTATTTGTACAGTTTTCTTGCCTTTTGGCTTTTCTAGTTTATAATATTTACCTTTCCAAAAAAAAAAGTTTATATTTTTCTGAGTAGGCATATAATATGACGAAGAAGTTTATATTTTTGTACCATTGTAGAAATCTATTTCATGCTTAATTATCATGAAAATATTTAATATCTTTAACTTCTTCACAATTTAATGCAATTGAATATACATGATGTTTGTAAAGCTTCAAAGAGTTTATGTGTAGTTTAAATATATTTATATAAACAAAAAGTTTAAAAATTAATGATATTAATAAATTATAAACCTTTATAAAAGTCTAGCATAGTGGATGCCCTAAAACAAATCATCTACATTCTGCAACTTTTTATCATTATTCTAGAAATCTGGTTATACCAAATAAGCATATGCTGATGAGACAAGATATCTACACAAGTTAAGGACAAAAGAGTTTTGACTCGGTTTGTATACATTTTCGAAAAACTTATAGTTTACCGGAGAGATTTTGTAGATAAAAGGTTAAGGGTTGGAGTCTCGGCTTTTGCTCACTTCAGTTTGTGGCCCACTAGGTCAGGAGAGTTGATGAAACTATTTCTTGTGTTGGTGATTCAAAGACGAAACGAATAAACAAAATCAAAGAAACAAAGCGGAAGCTTTATTCAAAATTACTAAACCAAATTACAAAGCCAAATTCAAAGGTACCAAATTTTAATTCCAAAGGTACAAAGAAAACTAAACCTATCAATCCCTATTTATAGGCTAAACAAACCGTCATAGGATAGTTTCCAAATTCCAAACAAACTTGGTACACAAATCAAACAAATTCACCAAACGCCCCTTAAAGTTTAAGTCACTTTTCTAACAATCTCCACCGTGACTTCAACTCCGCTCGAAACTTCAAACCAAACGAATCTTTCGTCTTCAAATTTAAATTTCCAAACGCTAGAGATGCTAGCCAAATTCAAAGCAAACGATCCAAAACAAACGCCGATGTCTTCAAAACGAACAATCAAATGTTAACCGACAAATCAAACTCGGTCAACCAAACAAACAAATCGGCTCAAACAATCTTCTCCAAAGACAATCAAATTAAGGCAATCAACTTCAAAAGTCCGACAAACGAAGATCCGAATTTTCAAACTAACAAATTTCCAAACGATCGAACAAACTCAAAACAACCCGATGATAATCAAGTCTTCAAACACCAAATCGATCTTCAAATTCCAAATACCAAATTCTAATTCTAATGGTCCACTTATATAATAAGAATTACGACCCAAATACCAAATTCAAATTCCAATGACCCACTTATTTGATAAGTATTACGGTCCAACTTCAAATTTATTATCCGTATCAAACAAACTCAAGCTAATAAATAAACTTGACAAACGGGCTCTAATGATTCAAACGCCCCAAATATGATACGGATAATAATCCTAATGACCCACTTATATAATAAGGATTACGGTCCAAATTCAAATACCTTAATGATCCAAATTCAAATACCTTAACGATCCAAAATTCGAATACCAAATAATCTGATCGTCAACGAAAAAACAAACAAATCAACTATCAAGCCAATAAACTAACAAATCTTTTCAGTGGCACAAAACCTTAACCAAAAACAAATTACTAAGCTCCCAGGCATTCCAAATTCAAACGAACACCTATTGGCCCAATACAAACAAAAGCCCAAATAGTTGAATCTTTTTTTTTTCTTTTTCCTCTTCATCTTCAACTTAGCTCTTGATACCACTTGTTGGTAATTTAAAGACACAAAACAAACAAACAAATTCGAACGAACGAAGCGGAAGCTTTATTCAAATACCAAATCAAATTACAAAATCAAATGCAAATGTACCAAACCCTAATTTCAAAAGGTACGAAACAAATATTCAAAAGGTACAAAGAAAACTAAACCTATCAATCCCTATTTATAGGCTAAACAAACCGTCATAGGATAGTTTCCAAATTTCAAACAAACTTGGTACACAAATCAAATTCACCAAACGCCCCTTAAAGTTTAAGTCATTTTTCTAACAATCTCCACCGTGACTTCAACTTCGCTCGAAACAAATCTGGATTAACCTCAAAAACATAAATAACCAAATTAATCGCCACATATATGAACAAAACCCATTACCTCTACAACTGAATTTGATTTGATCCAATGGCAGCACCGGCTCATCCACCATCACAATTAAGCTTAAAAAACATGAGAGAAATAAAACATGAAATTAAAAACTGATACAAAAAGTTTAGAAAGTATAATACGATCAGTAGGAGCAAGATAGTATATGTTCGACCCCACCTTTTACGTGTTATTATTTGCTCACCTACGGAACTCCTCCGTTATTGCGTCATTCTAAATCCTAACATCGGAAACTTCTTCAGTAGTATCAATCATCTCAAGAATTTTATGTTCATGATGAACCACCACCATCAACAACATATATCAATGTCACAAAAACAAATACTGAAAATGAAACAGCAAGCATTAAACAAATATGGATCCTAACCACAATTTATATAAGTACCTTTTAATTTGGAACCCACATGGCGAGTTCTATGAGACTATTAAGAAGATCATCGAAACACAGAATCCTGAAGAAAAAAAATCATAGTAGCTTACAAAAATACGAACAAATCACACACAAACATACGAATCTTGAAAAATAGCATACACCACAATGCCACACAACCTACACATGCGAATATGATACCACGAAAGAGAAAGATTTTGAAGATGTACTTTTGGTTTAGAGGTAATTACAAAGATCGTCCTTGTGGTTTGCATGTCTCGTCCTATTGCCTCGATAATTACACCAGACGTCTCTGTGGTTGACCAAAATGACTTGACCAGCTCTTTTACCTCTTTTCCATCCAACTAAAAGTTAACGGTAGGGGCAATTTCGTCTTTTCATGTCCAAACAAACCATAGGGACCATTTATGTAAACAAATATTTTTCTTTTCATATTTTTTTATTTATTTACTTTTCTATCTCTATCTCCATCTTTATACCACCACCATCCACCACTCCCACCACCGTTGGCCACCTTCACAAACCCCAAAATCAACACCAAAAAAGCATTATGATCTATCTCATCTTTTCTGGTGTTTGTTGCCAATGTCAGTGATAGTGCGGTCTTTCCAACCGAAATCAAAAAACCTATTTCAATTAGAAATTCTACCTAGATTGGATCGACTGATCGTACAATGGAAAAACAAAATCAAGAATGTCCAAGAGTCTGTTTCAATACCAATGATATAAAACTAAATAAATGACCACTCCATCAACCTCTTTTTTTCTTTTTCTAATTTTTTTTCTTGCTTGCAAAAGGGTAAAAAAAAACCTAACCCAGACATGCTTATGCTGAATGAGGCTCGACATGGTGGCTGTAGCTTGTTTTTCCAATGACAAGTATCTTGTTTAAGCTTAGCCTCTGCGATTTTCATTGGCTAAGGTGCTTTTGTAAACTTTACGTGTGGGCCGGATAAGTGTACTGCATTTCATTGTGATGTGTCTGGTGGATCGGTTGATGCTGTTGAGGTGGTTAAGGTGCTTTTGTTTGTTGGTGCTGATCCGAATATTGCGGATGTTAATGGACATCGTCCGGTTGATGTGATTATTGTGCCTCCGAAGCTGTCGGGCGTTAGAGCTTTGCTTGAAGAGCTTCTTATGAGTAATGTTTCGGAAGGGTCGCTTGGGGATTGTAAGCTGACCGTATCTGTGGCGACGTCAAGCTCGTGGTCCCCGACACTATCGTCTTCACCAGAGAATGGGTCTCCTTGTTCTCCTTCAGAGTTGGTGTCGTCTCCAACGTTGTCGAAATTTAACGACACTCCTGTGAACTATACTTTAGAGAAAAAAGAATACCCGATTGGCCCGTCCCTCCCGGACATTAATAACATCATTTATTCTACTGACGAGTTCCGGATGTTTTCATTCAAGGTCCGACCTTGTTCACGAGCTTATTCTCATGATTGGACTGAGTGCCCTTTTGTTCAACCGGGAGAAAATGCACGACGAAAGGAAAGGAGCCTGTAGACGTGGGGATATGTGTGAATATGCTCATGGCGTGTTTGAATGCTGGCTACACCCAGCTCAATACTGAACGCGTCTGTGCAAAGATGGTACAAGCTGTGCTAGACGAGTTTGTTTCTTTGCACATCTTCCGGAAGAGCTTAGGCCATTGTATGTCTCTACTGGGTCTGCTGTCCCGTCTCCTAGGTTGTCAGCTGCTGGTGCTAGTGTTATGGATATGGCGGCAGCTTTGAACCTTCTGCCTGGTTCACCCTCGTCAGTCTCGACGATGTCTCCTGGTTTCAATCAACAGATGTCCCCATCGGGGAACGGTGGTCCACACTCTCCGGTTTCAATCAACAGATGTCCCCATCGGGGAACGGTGGTTCACCCTCTTCATTGTACTGCGCTTCCTGGAAGCAACCAAATGATGATAAGATATTCCCTAAAAACAAAGATTGTGTGTGGTTTCAGGGGTGTGTACCATTTTCAAATGCACCCATGCTGTGCTATGCTCTCTGACCAAATCAACTACCCAACTCTTCATAGCCACCCATTGTACCTATTGCCCCCGTTAGCCTCTGACGATCAACTCAGCTTAGCCTGCAGAGAATGCGGTAGAAAGAGATCAGGCCGCCTTTACGGCTGCAGGGTTTGTGACTATCATCTACATGCAGTTTGTGCTAAGGATTTGATTAATGGTCTTAAAGTGAATGGCATCAAGAACTCTGCGAAGACGAGTGTTTGCACCTGCCGTCCGGTTTGCTTCACAAGCAGTTATTGAGTTCATAGGCGGTGTGATTGACGGGATTGGTGAAGGTGTGGGAGAAGCTCTTGTTCAGGACATGACAAGGAGTGGTGGACGTCATAGCAGAACATCAACAAAGATGTGACAAGCTAGCAACCGGAAGCTAATGCATAGATACTATTATATTGCATTGTGATTTATATATACATATATTATGATAAGGATGCTCCTTTCTTATAATTTATAAACATGGATTTGATAATTACGTATGATATAAATGTACAATATGCATTATAAGGTTGTATATTGAAAGATGTGATAAAGTAGTTATCGTGCTAAATGTTATACACAAAATTTATTATTTAGCTGTCAACTTCAGTTCGTATAAATTACAAGTACGTTTTAAGAGAATACAAAAAGATTTAACGAAGAAAAGCTTAAAAAGCCTACTGTGCAATTGAGTCATTAGTATTTTTCTAGATGAAAACCTGACTGAATTAGTAAAGGATCGCAGGATTGCAGTTGATCTAATATTGCATTCAACAGAACACAAATATACAATATGTCAAGAAATTGTAGCTACGACAATTATCAAGAAGTGCTTAATGGAGTGAATCTGCAATACTGTGTATATTATATTGCATCTGAAAGAGTAAGTAAACGATCACATACCTACTAATATGGCAGTTATAGGAGTTTATTAAACCTAAAGCAGCTAGTTCTGTAGATGTGGAACAAAAAACAAGCAAGGAAAATATGGAAATTTACATGTTGATACATCTGCTTACCTTAGGAACAAAATCAGACCTATTAGATGTAGCAATTAAGTATGGAATTTTTTTACTTGTTTAATGGGACATAACAGTCTTTTTGCGCCATTATGATGTTCCATTAAAAAATAGCAGATCTCACTACAACATTTGCCATATTCCCCAGCGACAAATCAATCGTATCCCGGGCGACTTGTCGCTGGGGATCCTTTTCCCAGGCGACATGTCGCCCGAAAAAGTTGAGCGGAAAAGCTCGATGGGAATACGTTCCCGGGCGACATTGTCGGGCCCACAAAGTTTCAGCCAAACTAAAAAGTGCCACGGTGGAGAGTTTTCCCGGGCGACATGTCGCCCGAGATAATTATTTTTAAACTGACTATTTAATATTGATACTTAATTAATTAGTTAATTGCCTAGTATCCCGGGCGACATGTCGCCCGGGAAAAGTGTTTAATATATTTTTTTCTAACTTTTCCCGGGCGAGCTCTTTAATAAATTTTTAGTTTTACTTATCCCGGGCGACATGTCGCCCGGGATAAGTCTGCAAAAAAAATTTTTTTGGTGCCTGCACAGCAGGCTATTTCCAGATTTTTTTCCGGAAAAAATCTACCAATACTCAAACCTGTATAAACCATTATATAATCTACCCAAATACAT
>BQNB010078992.1:0-25950 GCA_026074375.1 Tanacetum coccineum
TACTCTCGGTTTAGAATTTCCTTAGCTTTTTACTTTTAAATAATCATTTAGGATTAGAAAAAGTTTAGAAAAATATTTAGGGGTTTAATTTTAGTATTCTAGCTTATTTGTCGTGTTTACTTTAATTCCCGTTATCGTTTTTTTTATAGTTAGGTTTAATTGTCTCTTTATTTGCTCACTATTAAGATTTTAAAAAACAAATCATCTTCGAACCAATTCAAGTCGTTGTCCAAATAAAAAACGAGGACTCAATTTAATAAATCTTTTAGAAAACAACTCGGTAATCACTTGCCGGTTTCTTACGTGTAGTATTTTTGTAAGATTTTTCCTACTACATTTATCCTCAAGGGTAGTTTTAGAATTTTCTTTACTTTGGATATTATTACGTATTAAAACTATAAACACCAAGTTTTTGGCGCCGCTGCCGGGGATTTGTGATTAAGATTCCTTCGTTTACGTTTGTCGATCGTGATTTGAAGAACCTTTCGTCTTCGAAAGTTACGCTTTTGAGAAAATCAAAAATACAAAAAAATTAAAAATTTAAAAAGTAAAAAAATATTTTTCTTTTCTTTTTAGTATATGTAAAAGTTAAATAAATACAAAAATATTTGCTCTTCCGGATTTTTTGATTTTTCTTGTGAATTGGTGAAATTAAGAATAATTTTACCAAGTTGGTAAAAGAACACCAACATATAATACTTTCAATTGAAGTATTATCCATCAATAAGTTCCCGAACCAAGGATTCAAAAAAAATTACCGTTTGTGTCACTTACAAAAAAGGCGCACCTCTTTTGTAAAATTTATTTTACTTAAGGGAGTTACCCTAAGTTTGTTGATTATTCGGTAAACAAAAATATTTCATCTACTCATTTCTTTTATCATTTCATTTGTTTGATTAGTGCATGCGCACTAGAAATTCCAATTTTCTAAATAATTCAAACGTAACCATTCCGAGACGTCGAAATAAAGGACGTGCTCTAAACGTAGTCGAACCCGAGCTTCGTACTATCGTTGAAGTTGCACCAATGGCGGAACGTACAATGGAAGAGCTACTCCGTGCACCCACTAAAGGGTATGAAGAAGCCATCGTTTTACCAGAAATTAATGCGGATCATTTTGAGATTAAGACAAACTTGTTACAATTAGTTCAAGCTAACCCGTTTCACGGTTATGAGAGGGAAAATCCCTATGCTCATACCAATAGTTTCAAAAGGATTACCTCAACTTTACGATTTAGAGATGTACCAAACGATGTCATTAAGTTAATGATGTTTCCATATTCGCTTGAGGGGAACGCAAGATTATGGTACGAGAAAGAACCACATAATTCTATTTTGACTTGGGAGGATCTCGTAACCAAATTTGTGAATCAATTTTTCCCTCCTTCGAAAACCACTCACTTAAAGAATGAAATTTCTCATTTTACACAAAAATTCGATTTTTAGTGAAGCATGGGAACGATTTAAGGAAATTCTTAGAGCTTGTCATCACCACGGATTTACAGAGTTAACTCAAGTTGATACCTTTTATAATGGTTTAAACGAGAACGATCAAGACTCCTTAAATGCCGCGGCTGGTGGAAATCTTTTGAGTAAAATGACTAGAGGGGCTTTGAATATAATTGAAAACAAATCAAAAGTGTGTTATTCATGAAATAAACCAAATGATTCTAGGATGAATACAACTTCTAGGGAAAGTGTTAGAAAAACGGATGAAAGAATTGATAAGCTTGCGGATCAACTTTCGACCTTAGTCGAGATTGTTTCTAAAAAGGTTGTCACTCCCGCTCCGGTTAAAGCGGTTGAGGAAACTTGCGTTACTTGTGGTGGTGCCCATTCTTGGTATAATTGTCCGAATACCTATAACAATCAAGCTAGTGTTTGTGCGACTACGGGTACTTACAATCAAGTTGCCCCTCTGAACCGAGTTAGTAACCAAATGGCACCATCTGGTTTTGCTCCGATGCAAAACAATGGTCAAAATAGGTTTAATCAAAATCAAAGTCAAGGGAATAATTTTAATTGGGGACATAATTTTCATGGTAATCAAGGTTTTCAAGCTCAAAATAATCATGCTCTGAATTTTCAAAATCAAGGATTTTAAAACCAACCTTTTCAAGTGCCTAATAATAAAGTTCAACAAGAGTTTTCAAATGATTTTTTGAGTCACAAGAGGAATAACAATCAAATGATGAGAAACATGCAAAATCAAATCAACTCATTAAAAGGAGACCTTAAGAATGAAATTCAAAACACGATAAAATCTCAACAAGCCGTCATGATGAATCAACAAACTACTTTTCAAAATAATTTGCAAAACATGATATGTGGATTGTTTTAAAACCAAGCCTCAACTTCAGGTACTCTTCCGAGTAATACCATTCTAAACCCAAAGGGTGAGATGAAAGCGAACACTACTCGAAGTAGTGTTGCTTACGAGGGACCCTCGATTCCTACTAATCCTTCTCCTAAAAAGGTAGTGGAACAAGAAACCGAGGAGACAACGGATAAAGAGCAAACAAATTTCCAAGGAAGTATCGCTCACATCCCACTTCTGGTTAACCCCATTCCGATTCCGGAACCCGATGTTTCGAAGACTTTACCTAAGCTAAATATTCCATATCCTTCACGACGTAATGATCAAAAGTCTCGTGACAAAGCTTCGAATCAAATGGAGAAGATCTTCCAAATCTTTCAAGATTTGCGCTTCGACATAAGTTTCGCGGATGCTTTACTTTTGATGCCAAGATTTGTTCCTACGATTAAGAGTTTGCTCATGAATAAGGAAAAATTTCTTGAGTTAGCTAAGATACCGTTGAACGAAAATTGCTCGGCGATGCTCCTCAAAAAGCTTCTCGAAAAGCTTGGAGATCCCAGCAAGTTTGAAATACCATGCAATTTCCCGAGAATGGATGTATGTCACGCCTTGGCCGATCTTGGCGCAAGCATAAATCTTATGCCCCTTTCCTTTTAGAAAAAGCTCTCTTTTCCCGAACTTACACCAACTCGGATGACTTTAGAGTTAGCGGACCGATCGATTACTCATCCTAAAGGACTCGCCGAAGACATTTTTGTCAAAGTTGGGAAATTTCATTTTCCTACCGACTTTGTTGTTGTTGATTTCAAAGCCGATCATCGAATACCTCTCATACTTGGGAGATCCTTTTTGAGGATCGGTCGTGCTTTAATTTATGTTTATGGAGAAGAAGAGTTGATAATGAATCCGTCACTTTTAATCTCAATCAAACGACGAGATAATCCTCTTCGTATGATGAGGTGTCGATTAACCGAATTGACATCATTGATGAGGTTTGTGAGGAGTATGCTCTGGAATTACTAAGGTTTTCTAATAAATCTTCGGGCGGCAATCCCATCCTGACGTCTGAGCCTCTTACTTCCGAATTCATTTTAGAAGAGATCAAAGCTTATCTCAAGGATGATTCGATTTCACCAGAAATTGATCATGCCGATTGCGATCCGGAGGGAGATATTTCCTTAATTGAAAAATTGTTAAATAATGACCCATTTCAACTCCCTCCGATGGACCTAAAGCAAGGAGAAATAATCAAGGCAAAACCTTCAATTAAAGAGCCTTCGGAATTAGAGTTAAAAGACTTACCATCTCATTTGGAATATGCTTACTTAGAAGAAAATGACAAGTTACCAGTGATTATTGCAAAAGGTTTAAAAGATGATGAAAAAGATGCTCTCTTAAAAGTGCTTAAATCACATAAACGGGCCATTGCTTGGAAAATCACCGATATCAAGGGTATCGACCCTCGTTTTTGTACACACAAAATCTTGATGGAGGATGATTACAAACCCACGGTTCAAAGTCAAAGACGGGTTAACCCAAAAATTCATGAGGTAATCAAAAAGGAGGTCCTAAAACTTCTTGATATTGGAATGATTTACCCGATCTCAGACAACCCATGGGTTAGTCCAGTGCATTGTGTTCCAAAGAAAGGTGGAATAACCGTTGTTGCTAATGAAGAGAATGAATTAATTCCGACACGTTTAGTTACCGGGTGGAGAGTTTGTATCGACTATAGGAAATTAAATGAAGCGACTCGAAAAGATCATTTTCCATTGCCATTTATGGATCAAATGTTAGAAAGATTAGCCGGAAATGAGTTTTATTGTTTTCTAGATGGATTTTCAGGGTATTTTCAAATACCAATAGATCCCCAAGACCAAGAGAAAACTACTTTCACATGCCCGTATGGAACTTTCGCGTACCGTCGCATGCCTTTTGGCTTGTGTAATGCTCGGTATTTCCAACGGTGTATGATTGGCAATATCCCATGATTTGTCGAAAAGACTATGGAAGTGTTTATGGATGCTTTCTCGGTTTTTGGGATAGTTTTGTTTCATGCCTATCCATTTTAGAAAAGATGCTAAAACAGGTATGAAGAACACGAATATTGTTCTTAATTGAGGAAGTGCAATTTATGTCGTAAAGAGGAATTGTGTTAGGACATAAATTACATAGTCGGGAATTGAGCGATAGTGTAAAAGTCGATGTTATCGCTAAGCTACCTCACCCGACTACCGTAAAAGGTGTTAGGAGTTTCCTAGGTCATGTGGTTTTTACCAGTCGTTTATCCAAGACTTTTCCATATAGCTAGAACGAGGGAACTTCACCTTCTTGAGAAGGAACACCGTTTGTGTTTTTCTCATAGGATGTATTGATGCTTTTGAGACTCTTAAAAAGAAGCTTACCGAAGCTCCAATCTTAGTTGTCCCAGATTGGAACCTACCTTTCGAACTCATGTGTGATGCAAGTGATTTCGCGATTGGTGCGGTTTTAGGACAACGAAAGATGAAGCACTTTCAGCCTATACATTATGCTAGTAAGACAATGACCGAAGCTCAAGTCATTCCACTATGACGGAGAAAGAAATGCTTGTCGTAGTGTATGCTTTTGAAAAGTTGTAGGCCATATCTTGGTCTTATCTAAAAGCATAGTGTATATGGATCACTCGGGATCTAAGTACCTTATGATTAAACAAGATGCCATGCGAGGTTGGCTCGGTTGGGTTCTTTGCCTACAAGAATTTGATTATCACCATCCATGATAAAAAAGGAAGTGAGAACTCGCGGCCGATCATTTTTTCATAGACTTAAGAATCTTCCATAAGGATGTGTTAGAAAATAAAGACATAAATGAAAATTTTCCTTTAGAAACTCTTGGTGTAATATCTAGTGAAAGTACCCTATGGTTTGCCCATTTTGCAAATTTCTATGCGGGGAATTTTATCATCAAAGGAATGACGACTCAACAAAAAAGGAAGTTTTTCAAGGACGTTAAACATTACTTTTGGGACGATCCCTATCTTTTTCGTATTTGTGCAGATCAAATCATTCGACGGTGTGTGCATGTGCAGTAGTAATGATATTCTCAAAGTTGTCATGAAGGACCCATAGGGGGCCATCATAGTGCCAATCTCATGCTCGAAAGTATTGAGGCTGGTTTTCTTTTCTGGCCGACCATATATCGAGATGCCCATACTATGATCAAATCTTGTGATACGTGTCAAAGATCAAGGCAAAAATTTCACAACGAGATGAGATGCTCAAAACGCTATTCAAGTTTGTGAAATCTTTGATGTATGGGGTATCGATTTTATGGGACATTTATTAAATACACCTCTGTAGCCGTTGATTATCTTTCCGAAGTGGGTGGAAGCAAAGGCGCTCCCCACAAATGATGCTCTAGTTGTAGTTAAGTTTTTGAAAATCTTCTTTTTGCCCGATTCGGAACACCTTGGCTATTATTAGGCGATCTGCGGACCCATTTTTGTATGATCAATTTGCTAAAGTAATGTCTAAGTATAGGGTCACTCATCGTCTTGCTACCGCTTATCACCCCTCAAAAGTGCGGTCAAGTGGGATGTCCAGCGTGGTTTGAATCGTATTCTAAGTAAGGAATCGGTTGGTGAGAACCGTGCCTCATGGTCCGACAAACTAGATGACACTTTTTGGCATTTTAAGAATTGACCATTGTTGACCATGGGTTGACTTTTGATGACCTTTGCTAGAAAACTTCCGACTCTTGTGCACTCTATCCGTTCTCATATTCGTGTTTGTCCGGTTTTGACTGTTTTCTTGTGATTTTTGTAATATCCGTACCTACACATTCACAAACAACAAAATACACAAATACAAGCATATTTTTGCACATTTTGATCTTTTAAAGGTCATTTTTGATATACAAAAGATATGTGATTTCTCACATATCAAAATTCCCCAAACTAAGTGATTGCTGTGTCCTCACGCAATATTATATGCCCTAAAACCAAATACCTCAAAACCTCCCCAAACTAAATCTTTGAAAAATAGCAAAGACTTTTGTGGGGAGAGTTAAGAAATCACAAACTTTAAAACACCCAATTTTCCCATTTTTCAAAACTTTTTCATTTTTATGATTTTTCTAATTTACAACTTACAACTTATTCATGTGTGACATAATGTATTGCTTTCATTATTCATTGATAACTTTTAGGATCATGAAACGAAAAGCACAAAAAGTGTCCAAATGGATAAATTCATCGTCCCCGACTTTCACCTTTCCAAGCCAAGCTTAAAAACAAGATCATTGCAAAATACAAGTTATGATGCTAACAACTTACTCATAAAAGTAATTGTGCATTTTACTTTCCTCCTTATTTCATAATTTTGTATCCTCAAGATTTTATTATTATTTTTATTGGTGACAAATAAATTATGCCCCTATTAATTATAAAGTAAACCTGGTTTTCTATACCATAATTAGCTTGAATTCCTTTACTAAATAAGTACAGATTTATGGTGAGAATACAGGTCCACATTAAGGTTATAATTTTTTTAGCATGGATTTAGGGGTTATCTTTTATTTGTCATCACAACAACTCTAACTTCGAGTCCAGAGATGGAGGCTTTATTTAGATTATACACCCGGAGTTGAAATTTGGATTTATTCTGTTATATTGAACATTATTAAAAACATCGGTCCTTTAGAAGGCTGCTATATCGGTTGTGAGCCGGCAAGATGCAGCAAACATATTTCAGACTCGTAATTTCTCGTACCTTTTAGAAGGCTGCAACATCAATTGTGAGCCGGCAAGATGCATCAAACTTTTATCAGTCTCGGATTATTATAACTATGTGCCTTATTTAGAAGACTGCAACATCGGTTGTGAGCCGACACAGAGGCCAGTACAACTTTTTTTCTAGCCCACAATTTTTATTATTATTATTACCTCCACCCTTTAAACGACTACCACATCGGTTGTGAGGCGGCAAGAGGTAGTGGTCTTATTTCGGCTTTGGTTTATTACATAACTACTATTATTATAGCTAAATTTCAAGTCATGTTGAGTCTTGAAACAACTGCACACATCGGTATGCAAAGCGAATCATGGTCCAGGGTCTTATTCCCCACAACACTGACAAAACCTCGATGTATACCTTACTTTCACCAGAGGGTATCTTTACAAAGTGATTTAAACTAAGAATCGTAAAAAACCAAAGAAACTTTATTCCATGATATGATCGAAAAGACTATGGATGATTTCTTGGTTTTTGGGGATAGTTTTGATTCGTGCCTCTCTAATTTAGAAAAGATGCTAAAAAGGTGTGAAGACACGAATTTAGTTCTTAATTGGGAGAAGTGTCACTTTATGTGTAGAGAAGGAATTATCTTAGGGCATAAAATTTCAAAGTCGGGAATTGAGGTCGATCATGATAAAGTCGATGTTATCGCTAAGCTCCCTCACCCGACTACCGTAAAATGTGTTAGGAGTTTCCTAGGTCATGCGGGTTTTTACCGACGTTTTATCCAAGATTTTTCCAAAATTGCTAGACCGATGACTCACCTTCTTGAGAAGGAAACACCATTTGTGTTTTCTAAGGATTGTATTGATGCTTTTGAGATTCTTAAAAAGAAGCTTACCGAAGCTCCGATCTTAGTTGTCCGGATTGGAACCTACCTTTCGAACTCATGTGTGATGCAAGTGATTTCGTGATTGGTGCGGTTTTAGGACAACGAAAGATGAAGCACTTTCAGCCTATACATTACGCTAGTAAGACAATGATCGAAGCTCAAATTCATTACACTATGACAGAGAAAGAAATACTTGCCGTAGTGTATGCTTTTGAAAAGTTTCGGCCATATCTTGTCTTATCTAAAAGTATAGTGTATACGGATCACTCGGCTTTAAAGTACCTTATGAATAAACAAGATGACAAGCCAAGGTTGCTCCGGTGAGTTCTTCTCCTATAAGAATTTGATATCACCATCCGTGATACAAAAGGAAGTGAGAACCTCGCGGCCGATCATTTATCTAGACTTGAGAATCCTCATAAGGATGTGTTAGAAAATAAAGACATAAATGAAAATTTTCCTTTAGAGACTCTTGGAGTTATATCAAATGGAAGTACCCCATGGTTTGCGGACTTTGCAAATTTCCATGCGGGGAATTTTATCATCAAAGGAATGACGACTCAACAAAAGAAGAAGTTTTTCAAGGACGTTAAACATTATTTTTGGGACGATCCCTATCTTTTTTGTATTTGTGCGGATCAAATCATTCGAAGGTGTGTGCATGGGCAAGAAGCTAATGATATCCTCAAAGCTTGTCATGAAGGACCCACCGGGGGCCATCATAGTGCCAATCTCACCGCTCGAAAAGTATTTGATGCCGGTTTCTTTTGGCCGACCATATATCGAGATGCCCATACTATGATCAAATCTTGTGATACGTGTCAAAGACAAGGCAAAATTTCACAACGAGATGAGATGCCTCAAAACGCTATTCAAGTTTGTGAAATCTTCGATGTATGGGGTATCGATTTTATGGGACCATTTCCGTCTTCACATGGGAATAAATACATCCTCGTAGCCGTTGATTATCTTTCAAAATGGGTTAAAGCAAAGGCGCTCCCCACAAATGATGCTAGAGTTGTAGTTAAGTTTTTGAAATCCCTTTTTGCCCGATTCGGAACACCTAGAGCTATTATAAGCGATCGTGGGACCTATTTTTGTAATGATCAGTTTGCTAAAGTAATGTCTAAGTATGGGGTCACACATCGTCTAGCTACCGCTTATCACCCTCAAATGAGCGGTCAAGTGGAGGTGTCCAATCGTGGTTTGAAACGTATTCTAGAAAGGACGGTTGGAGAAAACCGTGCCTCGTGGTCTGACAAACTAGATGACGCTTTATGGGCATTTCGTACCGCTTTTAAGACACCAATTGGTTGTACGCCTTACAAGTTAGTGTACGGAAAGTCTTGCCATTTACCTATCGAATTAGAGCATAAAGCATATTGGGCTTTGAAACATGCTAATTTCGATCTTAAAACCGCGATGATCAATCGTAAGCGTTCAACTTAATGAACTTAATGAGCTTCGTGATCAAGCTTACTAAGAATTCTTGATTATAAAGAGAGACGAAGAAGCATCACGAACTCAAAGATTTAAAAACCGCCATTTTCAATGTTGGTGATCGAGTTTTACTCTTTAAAAAAAAAAAAAAAAAAAAAAAAAAAAAACAACTCCGTCTGAAATATATTCCGAAAGCTTAAAACTTGTTGGTCAGGACATTTCGCCACCACCAAAGTTTTTCCATACAGAACCATTGAGTTATCTCAACCCGATGGTCTAAACTTTAGAGTGAATGGTCATCGTGTGGAAGCCATTACTTCGAGAGGGACTTACCACCCAGGAGTCAGGATCTCCATACTTGTCACCAAGGCAAATAATTCAGGGATCGAGTCAAGCTATGCGACTCGTACCAATAATATAGCGCTTCGTGAGGCACCCCATGCTTCTCCTTCTTATCTTCTTTCTTAATATTTCTATTGTGGATGTAGGAGCTTGTACTCTTCCGATTTCTTGCGGTTTGTGCTTGTGATTGTTTGCAGATTCACCCAAAATTTTCTAAAAACTCTCGTGTTCGGTGTTTTGTCCCAGTCCACTCAAGCTTCCTAGCCTTTGCTTACCATTAGTTTGGGGAAATCCGATATCCTAAGATTATTATCGACTAACATTTATCTTCTAGCATACGGATGGTGATGAAATCAGTGAGTAATATGTTTACTATATAGAAACAGAAAGAACATGAGAAATAATACAAAATAGAAACAAAGGAATTTAATCTTTTCTTAAATATTTACAATTTTTTAATTCTGATTACTTAATAATTTTTAATTTTACAACTATTTATCTTATTATTATCTATTTATTATAAATAATAAAACCCCGCTCCACACCAAAAGAATATTATATTAATCTCTCTCCTCTAAAAGAACAAAAAAAAAAAAATAAAACAATTATTTTCTAAATTAAGCATACTTAATATTTTGGTAGGGCGGGGCGAGGCGGGGGGGGGGCGGGGTTATACAGATAATCTCAGGGGAGAGTGGGGAGGGAGGTTGTGTGGGGGCGGGGGGTTGGGGGGGGGGGTGGATGGGGATGGGTCGTGGGGGGGCGGGGGGTGGGTTGGGGGGGGTGGGGCGGGGGGGAGTGGGTTAGTGGGGGGGTGGGTTGGGGGATGGGTATTGGGGGGTGGGGGGGGGGGTGGTGGGGGGGTGTGGGGAGGGTGTGGTTATCTGGGGGGGCTGGGGTAGGTGGGGAGGGGGGGTGTGGTTTCAGGTGTGGGGGGTTTGGGGTGGGGTTGTGGGGGGGGTGGGGTGTGGGATAGGGGTGGAGATGGGGTGGTTGGTGGTGTAAAATGGTATATGGGGGGGTGTGTGTATAGAAGGGGGTGGGGGTTGGGGGGGGGGGTGGGGGGGGTAGGGGGCTGCGGGAGGGAGGGGGGGTGGTGTCGTGGGATGGGTTGGTGGGGATGGACTATTATAGAGGGGGGGGTGTGTGTAAGGAGTAGGGGGGTTGGGGTGGGTGTTGTTGTTGGATTGGGTGGGGTGGGGGGGTGGTGTGGGAGGGTGTGGGGGGGGGGGTGTGGTGGGTAGGGGGGTGGGGTGGGTGGGGGAAGTTGGGGGGGGGGAGGGGGGTTGGGGGGGGGGGGGGACGTGGGGTAGGGTGGTTTTGATGAGTATTAGTGGGTAGGTGGGTATAATAGTAAAGTGGAAATGATTTTTGGTTTATTTTTTTGTTATTTTTGGGTTTTGGTGATTTTTTGTTTTTTGGGGGGATGATGGGGGTAAGGGAAAGGTTTTTTTGTTGGGTGTAAACAGAGAGGGTGGGGGAAGCGCATACTTGTGCCTTACTTTTAGGCAAAGCGTCGTGGAAATTCACGAAGAACCAAAAAAGATAGTGTTTAAGTATGAGTGGGATGCAAACAAGGATTAAATGGAATTCAAAAAGAGCTCCATTATGTAAATTTGTGGCTTTTTATCCCATAAGCTCTTAACCGGATTAATAATACGTGCTGTTTTTGGAGATTAAGCTTAAATCAACAATTTTTATGTAGCATATAGCAAAAATTTTAGTCTTAGTTTAAACTTATACTTGAATTTTTCAAAAAGAAGTCTTCTCTATAAAAAAAATGAAATGAGGAAAAATGAAAAAAATATATAATATAATGAATAAAAACTGTAGGCTGATAAAAGTTTACTACCTCTTTCCGGCTCACAACCGATGTGGTAGTCTTCTAAAGAAAGCCCATAGTACGAATAAAATCCTAGACTGATAAAAGTTTGCTGCATCTTGCCGGCTCACAACCGATGTTGCAGCCTTCTAAAAGGTCGAGGGTTACAGATTGCTATAAATGTGAATATTAAGTTGAATTAATAAAATTAGATTTTCTTTTGTTAAATTCACAATAATGCTTTTTGAACTTTGACGATTCTATTAAAAAAGCTAACATATATGGAAACCTGAGAGTTTTTGAAACCTAAGGTCCGTGAGTCCCGATACTAGTCTATGTGGGGTGTCAAAAGCCTGGTCACTTAGCCTCGTTATTATGTTTATTAATAGGGTAAGGTGGGATGTGCCGAGACGAAAGTCGCTACATGGGATGATCTCGCCTTCAAACTCATTATTCTAAGGTGGAACGTGAAGCATAGTATTTTGCAAAAGTTGATCCATGGTTGAAATTCAAAATAGCACATTCACCTAAGATATAATAATTGTCGGGAGTGAAAAGTTTCAGAAGTTGCAAATATGAGTAGTGTTTAGCATCTAACTGATATTTAGCGGTGATTTCGTTTAAGCTTGTTGAGAGCAAGTAAAAAATCAGAACATAATTTATCCCTTTCTGGGGCATTCTCGGATCGAAATGCATCTTGTTTTATGATCCCTAACGGTTATGGAAATAACGAAAGTCGAAATATTCACTAAAAAAAAGTTTTGAAAACGGAAATTGGGGTGTTTTAAAGCTTGTGATTTCTTAACTCTTTCCACGAAAGTCTTTGCTACTTTTCAAAGATTTAGTTTGGGGAAGTTCTGAGGTATTTCGTTTTAGAGCATATAATATTGCGTGAGGACACGCAATCACTTAGTTTGACAGAATTTGATATGTGAGAAATCATATATCCTTTTATATTAAAAAATGCCCTTAAAAGATTTAAAATGGTTCAAAAATATGCTTGTATTGTGTATTTTGTTTGTTGTGAATGTGTAGTACGGATATTGCGAAAAATCCACAAAAAACGGTCAAGATGGACAAACACGGACACGAGAAAGGAAAGAGTGCAAAAGAGCCAGAAGTTTCTAGCAAAAGGTCAATAAAGTCAACTCTTGGTCAACATTGGTCAATCACAAGAAGACAAAACCCTCAAAAATACCAAATCAGTCCTCAAAGTTAAATCATATTACACAAAAGCCCTAAAAACCCTAACACCGTTATCTCTTTTATACTTAAGAGATAACGGTCGTTATCTTCTTATAAAACCAAAACCTGTTAACCCATCACCATTGGCCCAAAACCTATAAGCCCAAGTCAAAGTTATATAAGCCGGGTCAAAGAAAGTCAAAAGAAAAAAAAGGCGCGTAACTCTGTTAAGAGTTACTATTCATCATCATCTTCATTTCACCCCGGCATAAAATCATAGGGTAAATCCAAATTGAGGACGTGGCTCAACAATTCAAGTGACAAGGTATGATGTGGCAGAGTTATACGTCCCCCCCCAAAAATAGAGAGCTCTTAGTTTGGTCCAAGCCCCACAAGGAAAGGGACACACAGGCCAATATAAAGAAACACAGCCAATGATTTGAGAATTTGGAAACTAAATCTAGGTGCAAAAGAAAGCACAAAGGGGTCTGACAGCACTGAAGCCATGTAGGCAAGTCGCCCCCCGTGAGACAATAACAATCCAACGACATAAGATGGATCCAATGATTGGCAAAGATTAAAGGGTGTGGATCAAAAGGAGCGTGTAACAAACTTGGAGACCTGGAAGCTTCCTTATCCTGCTATAAATACAAGGGCATCCTCACTCACAGGGATCATCTAGCTTAATTAGGAGTAGTGTAAATTAGCTTATAGCTTATTGTATTTTCTAGCTTATAATCGTTCAATCTTTGTAACTTTCATTTAAAAAGCTTTGTAATCTGTTTTTATTAATAAAAGTTTGCATTTCACTTATAAGTCTTATGTTTTAATCTATTTCACTAAATTTGTAAAATGGTTGAATAAGCTTTCTACTGTTTAATAAGCTCTCATTAAGCTGTCATCTCTACTCTTAAGCTGGCTATCAACTCAACTAAGCTCTCAAAAGCTTAGTTGAGCTTATCATACTCAAATCTCACAATCAATATTACCAAAGCTTATTAATGGAAGGGAAGTCAATTAAGGAAGGACTTCCAGGACCCTACCAGCTTATCACTTGATAAGCTGGAGCTTGTTGATAGCTCTTAGAGCATTTGATAGCCTTGTTTGTGCAAAGGTTTATGTAAGTTCTCAATTTACCATTTCTGTCTTTAATACTTAGCTTAAACCTGCATTTTAGTTTAATTGTGCTTATAGCTTGCTTATTTCTGTTTTATTTTGCTTATGAATGCTTATTGTAGTGATTATATGCTTATTGTGTTAAAACTTAAGTATTAATTCTTAGTTTAAATGTTTCTGTCTTAAAATCAGCAAAAAACAAAAAAAATAGCTTAAGTGTTATAGCTTATTGTTCTGCTTATTTGTCTGCTCATATATGCTTATTAGGTCTGTTAAAAGCTTGTTAATATCTGGTATCTGATAATTGATCATTAATTCTCACATTTATAAGCTTAAAATGGATTTTCAAGGAAATAAGGGGGTGTTTGGCATGGCAGTACTAACTGAGAGTTAGTACTGCTATTGACCATTTGGTCCTTTAATTTCATTTTTAATCTCAAAATTTAGGTTTATAAGAGTAGGATTAATAAGTTTAAATAGGTTTAATCTAGTTTTCCTTAAGTTGATAGTTGCTAGGTTGAATTTGATAAGTTTTAATCAGTTTCTTTATCATTTTTAGCTCAAGTAAATTCTAGTTTTAGTTTTTGTGCTTTTTGCTCTTAGATTGTTGGTTAAAATAGTATAGAGCAAAGATTTATAACCTGCACTTGTTGGTTTTAAGCTTTGATAGCTTTGATGGTCAACTGCATCAGCATAAAAAAAACAGACAAACAGTCAATTTTAGGGTTAAAAATCAGAGGGTAATTTTAATTTTTAGGTTTTGATTTTCATAGCACAATTAGTCTTTAGGTCATTAATCATCTTTTTCAATTTGCTTTTTCAAAATAAGCTTATTCACTCATCTGTTTTTAAGCTGCAAAAGTGTTTTTTGTCTTTTCAAAATCAAACAAACTCAGTACCTTCTGAGTGATTCAACAGTTTTCTAGTAACTTTTTTATTAAGCACTTGTCTTTCAAAGTTCTTTTCAAAAGTGCTTATTTGTAGCTTATAGGTCAAGGTAGAGGTAAGTATAAGCCAATTTGTCTTAAGTGTCCATTAGCTTATAGAAATTTAAGCTTAAAAAGTGCCATTAGGCCTGTTTGGAACTAAGTTTTGCTTAAAAAGCTTATTTGGATTTTCAGCTTATAGCTTGTGCTTTTTGCTCATTTCTAGCTTAGATAAGTTTGATAGGATAGTTTTTAGTAGCTTATAGCTTATAAAGTTTTAGTTTTAGCTTATCATTAGTTTCTAGCTTAATTAGTTTTGATAAAAAAGTAAAAAAATGGTTAAGTGTAGTTTGTCTGAATTTTAAGCCATTTTCTAGCTTATTAGTAGTTTTCTAAAAAAATTGTTTTCACAAAAAGTTTTCATATTAAGCTGTTTTCCACTTTGCTTTTTTAAACTTTTAAAAAAAAAGGGAAGAATGGTCAGATTGGGGTGAGCAAGCTCAACCCCCGACCTCACATCTTCACCTTTTATAACACCTCACACGCACACACTCCCTACCAACATGCCCTGGGATCTTTTTTTTGTTTTAATGCAAAGTCAATTCCTAAACGTTTTTAGCTCTTTTAGTAACTAAGCTGTTTTTTGCTATAAACATAGCTTTTTCGATAAGCTTGTGTTTTTTCCCAACTATTTTTCTTAGATTCCTCGTTGTTCAAGCTATTTTCCGTAATTTTTTCAGATTTTTTATAAAACGTTTAGTATTTTTTATATTTAATTTTCTTTAAAATCATTTTTAATTCATAAAAAATTATAAAAAAGTCAAAAAATCTAACTCTTTTGTTTAGAAAAAGTTTCTTTATCATAATTCTAGGAAAATTAGTTTTGCTTCCGTAGGGTTTAATTTGCAAAATTTCAATTTTTTAAAGAACGAGATTCATTCCCGTTCACGTTTTTCGTGTTTTTAAGCTCAAATCAACTCCGTTTTCATTCTAGTTTTCTTTAATCTTACTTTTTAGTTAATTAGAGTCTATTAAAAGTGAAAAATTCATTTTAGGTTTATTTTTGGAAATTTAGGGTTTTTAGTCACCGTTTAGGGTTCTCGTTTTGCGTTTTTAGTTAAAGTTTAATTTCCCGTTGTTAAAGTTAGGTTTAATTGTCCCTTAATTTACTCACTTTTAGGATTTTAGAAAACAAATCATCTTCGAACCAATTCAAATCATTGTCTAAATAACAAACGTGGTCTCAATTTCATAAATCTTTGGGAAAACGACCCGGTAATCACTTACCGGTAAATATACGTATTATTATATATATTTGTGAGAATTTTCCTTACTACCTTTGTCCTCAAGGGTAGTTTGGTAATTTCATATCTATCATATCATTTTACGCGTATCAAGCACAAATAAAGTTAATGTTGTTGGTGGAAAAACAAGCATTGAACTTCCAAATGATCCAAATATGCCTGCTTTGGAAGATATAAGCATATTTGACCTCTCAAGAGATAATGAAGATGTTGGTGCAGAGGCTGACATGAACAATTTGGATACAACAATCCAAGTCAGTCCTATTCCAACTACAAGAATTCATAAAGATCATCCTCTCAATCAAGTGATTGGAGATTTGCAATCAGCTACACAAACAAGAAACATGTCAAAGAATTTGGAGGAGCATGGGTTTGTTAGTACTATTCAACAAAGAACAAACCATAAAGACCTTCAAAACTGCTTGTTTGCTTGCTTTTTATCACAGGAAGAACCCAAAAAGGTAATTCATGCATTGAAGGATCCAAGCTGGATAGAGGCTATGCAAGAAGAGCTTCTACAATTCAAGTTACAAGAAGTTTGGACTTTGGTGGATTTACCAAATGGAAAAAGGGCTATAGGCACTAAATGGGTTTTCAGGAATAAAAAGGATGAAAGAGGAATTGTGATAAGAAATAAAGCAAGATTGGTTGCTCAAGGGTACACACAAGAAGAAGGGATTGACTATGATGAAGTCTTTGCTCCTGTTGCAAGAATTGAAGCAATTAGGCTATTTTTAGCTTATGCTTCATTTAAAGATTTTGTGGTGTATCAAATGGATGTAAAAAGTGCTTTTCTCTATGGGAAGATTGAAGAAGAGGTGTATGTATGTCAACCACCAGGATTTGAAGATCCAAACTTTTCCCGGAATAAGACATATAAGTTTAAAAAGCACTATATGGACTACATCAAGCCCTAAGCTGGTATGAAACATTTTCAACATATCTGTTGACAATAAGTTTTATAGAGGAAAATGACAAAACCTTATTCATCAAAAGGTACAAAGGTGATATTTTACTGTCTATGTTTTAGGTGGATTATATCATCTTTTGGTTTAAAAAAAAAAAAAAATTCAACAAAGAAGGAGCTATGCAATGCATTTGAAAAGTTGATGCATGAGAAATTTTAGATGAGTTCTATAGGAGAACTTACATTCTTTTTGGGATTACAAGTGCAGCAGAAGAAGGATGGCATATTTTTGGCAAAAATAAATATGGTGGTTGACATCTATAGAAAATTTTAGGGTACAAAATCAAGACTGCTACACACTCCAGAAACTCAAAAGCCTTTGCTCAAGGATGAAGATGGTGAAGAAGTGGATGTTCATATGTATAGGTCAATGATTGGTTCATTGATGTATCTTACATCTTCAAGACCTGACATCATGTTTGCAGTGTGTGCCTGTGCTAGATACCAAGTCAATCCAAAGGTTTCACATCTTCATGCTGTGAAAAGGATTTTTAGGTACTTAAAAGGTCAACCAAAATTGGGCCTTTGGTATCCAAAAGATTCTCCTTTTGATTTGGTAGCATACACTGATAGTGATTATGCTGGAGCAAGCTTGGATAGGAAGTCTACAACAGGAGGTTGTCAATTCCTTGGAAGTAGATTAATATCATGGCAGTGCAAGAAACAGACAGTGGTTGCAAATTCCACAACAAAAGCTGAGTATGTGGCTGCTTCAAGTTGCTGTGGACAAGTGCTTTGGATTCAGAATCAACTACTTAATTATGGGTACAATTTTATGCATACCAAGATCTTTATTGACAATAACAGTACTATTTGCATAATTAAAAATCCTGTTTTTCATTCAAAAACAAAGCATATAGAGATTAGACATCATTTTATTAGGGATTGCAATGAAAAGAAGTTGATTCAAATGGTCAAAATCCATACTGACAAGAATGTTGCAGATTTACTTACAAAAGCTTTTGATGTAAGTAGGTTTCAATATTTGATTGCTAGTATTGGAATGCTAAATCCTTAAAATCTTTTATCTCTTTATGTTTTTGTAGAGTTTTGTATGAATTAGTACTGTTATTTATGTCATTAAAAGTTTCAGCTGTTAAGTATAATTCGTGCTGCTAGTTATACTTAATACTACTGAGTTAATACTGTTAGGTATAATTAATACTGTAATTATTGTGAAAATTGCAATGGAATGTGTTTTCTTGGTTTTTGGACTAACATTTTGCAGAAAAAGCAAAGAAAAGTGTTAGATTGATGATGGAAAAGCTGGTTATTAGAGAAAATAGACAGAGAGTTTTGGTGAGAAAAAGAATTGAGAGAATTGGTGAGAATAAAAACAGAAAGAGAGTTGTGTGAAATATAAACAGACAGAGTAATTTGGTGAGTAAAAGAATTGAGAGAAGTGGTGAGTTAAAAAACAAAAAGAGAGATGAATATATTAAAAACAGAGTGTTTGGAATAGAATTGGAGTTAATGCTGAGAGTTAATACTGCTAGGCATAAATTTACAACTGGTGGTGAAAGTTAATGCTGCTAGGCATAAACTTACTACTGTTGTTGAAAGTTAATGTTGCTAGGCATAAACTTACTACTGCTGTTGAAAGTTAATGCTGCCAGGCATAAACTTACTACTACTGTTGAAAGTTAATGCTGCCAGGCATAACTTACTACTGCTGGTGAACGTTAATGCTGTTGAGGGTATTTTCATAAATACTTCGATTAAGGGTTTCAATCACTCATTTAATCGATTTCATTCAATTATATACTCTCTAATCACAAACCCTAACTTAATTTCATCATTCATCATCAAAACCCAACACAATGACGACTCTAAAGTTTACTGATACTCACAACATGGTCGCGTTTTTGTCTAAACCCGCAGAAAGTGAAGGGTTTGAGCAGATAGTGGATTTTCTAAATGCAAATCCTATAAGATATGCACTAACGATCAATCCCACTATATATACTTCATGCATTGAACAATTTTAGGCTACTGTCAAGGTCAAAACTGTTAATGGGGAAGTACAGTTACAAGCCCTAATGGATGGGAAGAAGATAATCATAACTGAATCAACTATGAGAAGAGATCTTCAACTAGAAGATGCTAAAGGTGTTGATTGTCTACCCAATTCTACTATCTTTGAACAGCTTACACTGATGGGGTATGAGAAAATTTCTCAAAAACTTACTTTCTATAAGGCCCAAATATTTTCTTTTTATCATAATGGATATTCATTATTCATACTATTTTACAATGCTCCTAAGGTTCTAAGACTACTGCATGATTGAGTTTTAGTGTACTAGGGCATATGCTATTATATGCTTAGCACAACTAATAAGTTCACATTTTCAAAGTACATTTTAAAGTAGGGGTGGCAAATTTCTGACCCGACTGAAACCCGACTGAAAACGACACGAAAATTAGCAGTTTGGGGGTTTGAAGGGTCTAATTAGATTTCGGATCGGGTTTGGGTCGAACCTATCTGACCCGTTTTTAAACTGGTTAGTTCGGGTTAAGTATACAATTATAAGCGGGTCGGACCCGTCAACCCGTTTAAGATGTTTTCTAAAATAAAATTTATTTTTATCTTTATTATATGTGTTTAAATGGGTTAAGGGGTCGACCGCAATCACGTTTTAACTTTTTACCCGTGTATTGTGCTCCAACTTTTAGTATATAAAACGGAATTAGTATAAGGGTCATCCGAAACCAGTTTAATCCTATTTCAACCGTGTAAAACCTATTTAACCCGCCAACCCAAGTATATATACGGGTTAAATGGGTCAGGTTCGGGTTATGTGTAAACAGGTTAGGGTTGACATAGTTGACCCGGTTATTTAAATGGGTCAGGTTTGGGTTGGAGTTTTTTTTTTTTTTCATTTTCTGAACCGGGACAACCCGCCAACCCCCCAGAATAACTCCAACCCGATGAACCCGACCTGAATTGCCACCCCTATTTAAAAGTATGGTGAAGAACTTGGATAATGCTGGTAAATTTTTGATGTATCCAAGGTTTGTACAAGTCTTTTTGGATAAGCAACTGGAAGGAATGTCAAATCATAATAGGATTTATGTTACACCCTCTCACACTAAGAAGATATTTAGGAATATGAGAAGGGTAGAGAAAGGTTTTTCTAGAAGGGAAACACCATTATTCCAAACAATAGTGGTACAAGCTTAAGCAGAAATGGGTGAAGGTTCAATAAATCCTACTGATCCCCATCACACACCCACCATTATTCAACCATCAACATCTCAACCTAAAAAGAAACAAAGACCTAGGAAGCCAAAGAGAAAGGACACTCAGATACCTCAGTCTAGTGGTCCTACATATAATGTAGCAGATGAGGCTGTCAATGAGGAGATGTATGATAGTTTGGAAAGGGCTGCCACTACTGCTACTAGCTTAAATGCAGAGCTGTATAGGGGTAACATCATTAAGACCCAATCCAAGGCAATACCTAATAAAGATGGTTCCCAAGGAACTACTTCAAACCATGGGGGATACTATTGCTCAAACAAGGTTTAAAAATGTATCTAAAACATCCAATGATCCACTGCTCGCAAGAGGTAACACACTTCAAAGTGGTGAGGATAGTCTGAAACTTAATGAATTGATGGAACTATGTACAAATTTACAACAAAGGGTTCTTGATTTGGAGACTACAAAGACTACTCAAGCTAATGAGATTGCAAGTTTGAAAAGGAGAGTCAAGAAGCTAGAGAGGAGGAATAAGTCAAGAACTCATGGGCTTAAAAGAATGTACAGAGTTGGTTCATCAAGAAGGGTAGTATCCTCTAAAGATAAAGGTTTGGGTGAAGAGAATGCATCCAAATAGGGGAGGAGGATAAATGCTATTGATGTTGATAAAGACATTACCCTAGTTAATGATCAAGATGATGTTGATATGTTTGGTGTTAATGACTTAGATGGTGATGAGGTGATTGTTGATAATGTAGATGTTGCTGAAGAAGTTACTGCTGTTATTGAATAAAGCTAAGTTAGTTAGTGTTGCTAAAGAAATAGATAATGCTGCTGCTACAACAATTAGTATTGTTAGTATAATTCCAGTAACTGATGATGAAATTACTTTGGCTCAAGCACTAGCAGAGTTGAAAAGTGCAAAACCCAAGGATAATAAGGTTGTGATACAAGAACCAAAGCATGGTACTGGAAGGATAGAAGCCCAAAAATTTGAAGAACAAGTCCTTTACCAATATTCAAGAATTGTTTGACAAAGCAATGAAAAGGGTGAATACATTTGTTGACTACAAAACTGAGTTAGTAGAAGAGAGTTCCAAGAAGGCAGAAATAGAGCAAGCTAAAGCAGAGATATCACAAGAAAGAAGTTCAAAGAGAGCAAGAGAAGATCTAGAACATGAAAGCTCTAAGAAACAAAAAGTAGAAGAAGACAAAGAGTCTGAAGAGCTTAAGCAATGTTTGGAAATAGTTTCCAGATGATGTAACTATTAATGCTACACCTTTATCTATTAAATCTCCAACCATTGTTGACTATAAGATCTACCAAGAAGAGAAGAAAAGTTTTTTCCAAATTATCAGAACAGATGGTAAGCATCAGATGTATTTAACTTTTAAAAAGATGCTTAAAAACTTTGACAGAGAAGACTTGGAAGTTCTTTGGAGTATAGTCAAAGCTAGATTTAAGAAGACAGAGCCAGTGAATTACATGGATAATCTGTTACTTCATCATCTGAAGACCATGTTTGAACATCATGTTGAAGATAATGTATGGAAGTTAACCACAAGTTTAAGTAAAGAGCTAACTAGAAGCGTTATGATTCTTGTGGATTATTTGTGTAACATGCATCCCATGCATTTTATCTTGTTGTAAAGATCTATCCCACTTACATAGAGTACACTACGCAGATGTTCCAATGATGTGAAGCTTCAACTTGATTTATAGTGTGAAATGGCATTTGAGCTTCTTAGATTGTCCAAGAAACAGCTTAAGAATGCTATAGTTAACACCCACAACACCCCCATTTTTTACATATAGCAGCCGGAAGCTAATCTGGGATATTACTTCAGGTTACAACAGTCATAAATCATAAAGAAAATGAATCAAAAAGAGTTACAAGGTTTTGTGAAAAATTTCAGTAATCATTACATTTATTTCATTCGAGAGTTTCACAAACGAAATCCCAAAAACAAAAAACACAAAGTTTGAATGATAAAAAGGTTTGCCATCTTCAAGTCTCAGCCACATCCTGCCATAATAGTTACTTAGTCCACCCTGAGATAAAACATGCTAAAAAGGCAAGCACAAAGATGGGTTGAGTGATATTTATAGGTTTAAGTTAATAATTTGAATGCAAATTTGATATTGGGTACTTGTTATACACCCGTTATAAAATAATATAATGCCATTAGCTCAAAATCCGAAGCCTTGGGATACTGTTGTGATACGTTATGAGCCCGAACGGGTGCCTTTTGCCAAAACACCCGCAGTTATATTCAAATGTGTGCAATGGTTACCAGTAAGACCGGGACACCAACTGGGGAGTCCAACCCAAAATAGATCTATTCACAAACATTCACGCTCACGAAACCGTAAGTAATTTAAACGGTTCATGAAATTGGGTACTTAAAGCAGAATAGTTACTTAGGCAATAATAAATCAGGGACAACATATAGAAAAAATTGTATTCTGGTTTATAGCATTTATCACCCTTCGCAGGGTTTTTATAAACATTTGAAAAAATTGAAATGCTAGCTAGAACGCACCTTAACAGTATAGGAAAATTTGATTGATAGCAAAGGTATATGGAATGAAAGTAACGGCTTTGTCATACGCAACCTGGGGTAGTATGTCAAGTCTTAGTTTGATTGAATAGGTTTCACATTATAATGAATATCATCTTTGATTGAATTGTTTTAAGGAGTATTGTAACACGTTCGGGTGCCATCATAATTCAGGGTCCATTCAGTAATACTTTGAAGAGCTAGGGCACTTTAAATCGTAAACTAACTAATCGTTCAGAACGTATACCAAATGAAACCTCTTAATATGAAGCTCCCCTAGTATTTGTGATACAATATAATTGTTCTAAAAGCGGTTTTGCTTTGATAACTGGAAACGATAAGCACGTCAAGCGTTAATTAAAGTTATGTCTTATAATGTTGTGAACATATTTTTATACTTTTTCAAAATGTTACATTTTAGAACCTTAAGAATGAAAAATCGCGTAAAACGGGTCAAATTAGGGTTTTAAAATGAAAACGCACGGGTTTTAAGATCAAATTCTCTCATGACTTATCAAAGTACTTATTTTGACATTATAATAACTTATTAGAATAGATTATAATAAAAGTTTACAAGTTTAACCCATAGTTTAAGTAAAAACATGAAATTAGGGTTTCGGGTGTACGGTTTTGGATCAAAAAGGCATAACACATAGATTTTTGAGTTCAAAGCTTTATATTATGATTTTATCAAAATCATATGAACATTATAACGTTATAAAAGCAGATCATAAGTTTAGAGAACCTGGTTTGAGCTTATGGCTTAGGAATGGGTTGAAATCGAGGCTTTCGGCTTCGTACGGCTAGAGTAACGACTCTCGGACTTTGTTTTCTTCAAGGTTTCGCTTCTTGAACGTCTTTTATGATCCTAGGATCATATGGGAGCAAAGTATTACTGCCTTAAGGGTTATAGTAAGAAGATGGGGGGGTGCGAGTTTGAATGAACACATAGGAGTCCTATTTATACCCATTTGAAAGTATAATGAGTAAGCAAGCTTCATGATCTAGTATTGACACATAGAGGGTCTAATTAGGGAGGTGTTAAAGCTAGAAAATGATGTGTGGAAGTCTAGCAAACTAGCTTTGGTGAGGTGGTTGTTCATTTTGATGCCGCGGCTGAAGTAAGCAAAAAGAGAGGCCATGTGCTCTCATATTTGACCAAGGAATGGTCTAAGTAGTAGGGTAAGCAGCTTGAGGGTTTCTAGAAGAGGTTTACATAAGTTATTTTCACTTGCAATGGTTTAAAATGGGTCAAAATTGAGTATGAAAGGGTTCGGGTCTATTTTAGGGTTCAACTAGGTTTTCACAAGTTTTCAAGTCTTTATTTCATGTATAAATGATTAAGAATAGTTAATATATGTAGCCAAGGTCTGATATAGGAAGGATTAGCAAAGATTAGCAATTGGTTTGGGTTAAAACGGATTAGAGTTGAAGAAATAAGGTCACGGGTTCAAATAGGGCTCGTTTAGGGTTTTCTTGACTTTCTTGGCTTATATTTTGCATACTCTTGATTAGGAATGATAGAATACAGATCCTAGAGCTTAAATAAAGTATTATAAAAGAATTTTAATCATTGGTTTTAGTTAAAATGGGTTGAAATTGAAAGAATAAGCCATAGCTTGGAATTAGGGTTCATATAAGGCTTTTAGGGTTTTCTAGCTTTGTAATTCTCGTACATTATTGAAGAAAGGATGGTTAATGATAGATAAAGGTTTGTAAACTCATTTTATGGGTTTACAATGACTCTTGGTTGCTTACGAGAGAATGAGATGGTCTGAAAATGAGTAAATGGGTCAAAATTATAATTAGGGTACAATTAGGGTTTTCTGGATTTGTTTCTTGGATAATTGAGGTAGAATGATGAAATGATGATGGAATATGATTGAGGATGTTGTAATTTATGTTATTATAACTTATTTAAGTATTGGTTTAGGTTTACAATGGATAAAAATCAAGAAACGGGTCATGGTTCAGAAACTAGCTCGGTTTTAGGGTTTAGGGTTTTGAATTAGGGTTTTGAGTATAAAAAGATGTATGAAAGCTTATGAATTGAATAATTAGGGTTTACACCTTGTAAAATGAGTGTAGTAGCTTGCTTAAGTGGTGGTGAAGAAATTAGAATGAAAACGGAGGTAAAACGGCTATTTTAGAGATCATGCTTAATGACTTGTACATTGAGCTTTTAGAGATTTGTACTTTGAGTTGAAGGGATTTTATATTTCAAATGAGATGTTATATTGCTTGTACATATGCTTTAGTAGCTTGTGCATTCACTTTAGGGGTTAACCCTTCCATGAGATTAGGGTTTAGGGCATCCGATAATGGTTTAAAGCCCGTTTTGATATGATGTTGCAAATGGTACCTTATAGGAATAATGTACCTTGTAATAATGATATTATGATATTGACTTGACATGTTATGATGTTTGCTTGACATATATGAAGATAGGATTGCCATAGATAGGTTGCCTGAGCCCGTTAACTTTAGTTATGCAGGTTATATTGCATATTGAGATATTGGCAAAGTAAGTAATGTAATGTAATAAAGCGAAAAATTTCCTTGAAAAAGGTGAGTTCATATATAACTGATAGATTGTACATCATCTAACTTAATAGATGGATATTTACATTTATGAAAATTGTGGGTTGTTATAGTCTCCACCCCTTACAGAAATCTCGTCCCGAGATTTAATTGGATTTCAAAGAGATGATTAAAAACAGATGAGGATATTTGGCACGAATTTCATCTTCCCGTTCCCATATAAACTATGGTCCTCTTTTAGAGTTCCATCGCACTTTGATTATAGGAATACGACTTCGCTTGAGTTGCTTGATCTCACGGTCCATAACTTCCACTGGTTCTTCTACAAAGTTGAGTTTGTCGTCGAGTTGAAGTTCTTTTATTGGAATAATAAGAGATTCGTCGGATAAGCACTTCTTGAGATTAGAAACGTGGAAAGTATTATGGATACTACTAAGCTCTTCAGGAAGCTCTAGTTTGTACGCTACTGGGCCAATTCGTTCAAGAATTTTGAATGGTCCAATGTATCGGGGATTTACCTTTCCTCGTTTTCCGAATCAATACTTTCAATATAACACGATCGCCAACTTGAAATTCTAAAGGCTTTCGCCTTACATTGGCGTAACTTCTTTGTCGATCT